>WBMZ01006587.1:0-118168 GCA_013400975.1 Atrichornis clamosus
CGGCCGGCCGGCGGCACCCGGGCCTCAAGGCCCAGCCCTGCCCCCAGAGACTTGTTCGGGGAGAGGGGAGGGGTAGAAGGCAAACAGGACTTGAGAAGAAGCAGAGTGACGTCCCCGCTGTGGGTCCGGAGACAGGAGTTGGCAGAGAAGAAATGCCTCCCTTGACTCGCCCTCACGTCAGTTTTGGATTGTACGGAACACCAAGTCCCTTATATACCCAAGGAGTCAGCAGAAGAAATGATAATGATAACTCTGAGGGTTATTCGCCAAGTTGGGGTCTCTTTCCCGTGACTACCATAGAATAATGAAATCCCCAAGGTTGGAAGAGACGTTTAAGATCATCCAGTCTGGCTGTCCAGCCGGCACTGCCACTGTAACCCCTAAACCACATCACCCAGCGCCAGATCCAGGCACCTGTTGAGGACCTCCAGAGATGGTGACTCCACCACCTCCCTGGGCAAGCTATTCCAATGCCTGACCACCCTAACAGTGACGTTTTTCTTTTGTAATATCTAATCTGAATCTCTCCTGTCTCAACTTAAGGGCACTTCCTCGAGTCCTCTCACTATGTTACGCTAATTTGGTGATGAACAAGTATACACCACTCGGTCCTACCCTTTTAATCACAGTTATGTGTCTCAAAACTGGATGTGTTTATTGTTTATTCTCAAAATACATATCCTTCTTGCTTGGTACTTGAACTTCTGTCATTATTCCAGTACTCAAATTCAGGCAAACCCTTTTTCAGGCCTTCCTGATCTTCTGGCTATTCGTCCAAGCCCTGCCATCAGGAAAAGTCACCCCATAATTTAGTGCATTAATGAACCTGCTAAATTTTAGGTAGGTGTGATGCCTTATCCTTCTGGAGCTTCTTTCTGTGAGGGAGCATTCCCTCTCCGACATCTCCCCTTAGCCAACTTCTTACCCATGCTGCTGCATCTCACCAACCCCTATAACAGTTTTCTGTGAAATGTACCAAATGCTGATTGAGGTCTAGTCATGCTGCATCTCCTGCCTTCTCCTTATTCAGGAACCCCCTGCTAACAGAGGGTACTGGATTTTCTTCACAAAATATACTTTTGGCAAAACCCTATGGCTTTTTATCCCACTTTCCACTTACTTGCAACTGTTTCATTGTATGCTCCTTGCACATTTCCTATCAATCCTTAGTGACTAATGGCAGCAGACAAGTAGTCTGCAGTTGTTGGTGCTGATTTTCAGTGGTGGCAGTAAGAGCACACTGGTGGGTACCCCATGTGGGCTTCCTCCTGCCTGGGAAGAACATCTGACTCTTGCTCTTTGATGTTGATTGCCATGGCAGGAGTCCCATGCCATAGATAAAACAGTAACAGAGGCTAATTCCTCCTTGTATGCCACTGTGTCTTGTGGCTGTTGAAGACTCATCAATATTATGATTAACAAAAATAGATTTGGGTAACTTGGATTTTTCTCCCCTACATGTCATGGAGGTCTTTCTTTCTCAGCCTTTTTTCTTGAGAGCTGAGTATCAGTCTGTAAGCCTGTTGGTGCCAGCATCCTCTCCTGTGTATCTCAAAACAGAGCCTGGGTTTAGATTTTTTTGCTGCATTTCTGTTTCTCAATTAAGATCTGACCTGCTGAGCTGACTTGGTACTTTTCTGGTGTCTGCAGGTTTTAACAAAGAGGTTCAGGCATTATTATTGTTTATAAGGCTTGCATTTCTGTCACAGCCAGGCACGAGTCCGGGGACAGAGCCCAGGCATGCCACTGTGGTACAAATGCCTTGCCAAGGATAAACCTTCCCTCAAAAACCTACAGCTCAAGTTGTACAAGATATAAGGGACGCTGAAGGGCCAATGACATAGCATTTATACAATGAATAGATACCGAAGGATTAAGCCCAATCTCAGCAGCAGAGCAGGGCAAAAATTTTGGAATCATATCCATACTCCACAAATCCCTCCCGCCCAGCTTCATGATATGTGAGTGAAGGAAGACCTTGGGCACAGCAGAATCACGGCTATTTGCACTGCCTCTGTGAGCTGCCACTGACTGACCCAAGGTAATGGGCCATGTTCTTCATAAACTGTTTCAAATGTGAGGAAAACATTTCCAAAGCTGCTTTTACAGTGCAAGGGGGTTGTGTCAGACCTCACTTTTGCCATGGGCCAAGTGCAGGGATGGGCACTGCTACGTGGCTGGCAACTGGTAACCCCATCAGTGGTGAGCTCTCACTGGGCTTCAACACCCAGATGCGTTGATCAGAACGTTGGGTTAGTCCAACCTTGCTGGCCTTTGGACCTGAACATTACTGGTTTACACTTAAAGTAGATTAGAAACATAAAATTCAGTTGTATATTTAAGATGTACAGGCCTATATTTATTAACTTTTTTCAGTCATGGTTTATTATTGTAATATCTGTGAGTGAAAGCTATTAGATTCTGCCAAATGAAATGTTCTTTGAGTTAGAAAAAAAGTTGTGTGTCCTTTGTTAGGAGCATGTCTCTTACAAACAGAGTAAGTCAATGGTGCTCTTGTAGTGATTAATGAAGAAGCCATTCCAAGTTCTTCGGGTGGAGGAGGTTGGGGTTTTTTAATTACCAAGATAACTTCCTCATCAAATCCATTACTCGAAGACAATACAACTGTGTTTTACTCACTTTAACTGCTCTAGCGAGATGAAAAAGTGGTGATATATTCTCCCCATCGGTCATCATAGATACAAATAAGGTTGTGGATCTAATATATATACACAGAGATTGGTGGACAAAGCCCAGGGTTTACTGTACTATAAGAGAAACTGAACAGAAGGGAAGGAGGAGATTAAACAAGGCATTTGGAAAGAAAAGGTACCTACCCTACATGGCATCTGATTTACAGCAGAGCTGCTGGATGGGAGGCTGGAAGGAAGAAAAAGCACAGTAATTTAATTTTATTTTTTAATGAAGGACAAACTCACTGCAACATTAAGGACAAAACCAGTAATATCTTCTTGCCTGTTCTGATCCAAACTCAAGAAAGGTGTCTCAAATCCCTTTTGAGCCAATGTTCCTGGTCTCACAGATTATTTCCACCAGAAAGACAAGTCAAGGGTAGAGTTGGGAGTGGCAGTGTCAAAGTTCTGCTTCCTTGAGGAAGAACATACCTTCTTTGATATTTATTCAGTACTCCTAACATTCTTCCAGTTTCTTTTCTATGAGAAAGAAAGATTCCTCCTGTTTCACTCAGTCAACATTTTCCACTCTTCCCTTGCAGCTCTGACCACTTGTCTCTGTCTCTTCTCTGGCTTTTCCTAGTCACAAACAAGCAACACATTCTGGCTGATGTTCTGTTTCTGTGTAGCATGGCCTATTTAATCCTAGCTTCTGGGTGAAATTAATAGTACACCATTTTTCTTACTCTAAAAATATTTGTACTAAAAAAGTTACAAAGTTAGGCACCCCTCCAAGCAACACATTTCAATGGTACAAAATTATTTTCTGCATGGTCCAACTGTCAGAACAGCTCTTGCTTTTATAATGTCTAGCATAAGAGGATCTGATTGGGGTTGGCGGATAGATACAATCATAACGAACCTGCTTAATGAATAACACTAAGATTGGGCAGTTCTGCCACTTAATTTCTGATTGACACAATAATTCAGAAAAATACTCTGTTCCAAAATTCATTTTCTTCTTCATTATAATGATGGCTTCTCATCTGCAGGAGATGTAATGTGAATATATAACATTCGGACAAGAGAGGTTACATCTTTGCCCTCCACTATTGTCTTCAGCGCTGGAACACAGCAATGGGTTTCTTTGAAAGCACAGCAGACAGCTTTTTAAAGTGGCCTCTCTTGTAAAGGGGGCAGCAGCAGATGTCCAATTCAGTACTTCTATCATGTGCTCAGTGAGTTACAATTAGGGAGAGGTATGTAGTCTTTAACCTTCAAAAAACACGATCAGAGTAACTGGAATATTGTCTTGCATCTGAACTTCAAAGTAAAATTATCATAGCTTAGAAAATACTTAGAAAATACTATTTTACAATTTAATCAAAAGTAATTTTTAGACTTCAGATCTCAACTCTAACAAGATATTATTCTTGACTGATAGGGTTCAATTTAGTGCCTCACAAAGATGCCCTTGATATACATCTCTGCTATTACCAGTTATCCTCTTCTCTCTCTACGATTATTAAATACCATAGTTTACCTCCATATAGCATAGTAGAAGCATATGCTAACAAAAAATACCTGAGTTCCCTAACAAAATGACTAGATATGACATATTGATCATATGATTGTAATTTCTGGTGAGCTTCATGGGACAATGCAGTAGTTAATTCCAGAGAAATGCTGTGCTTAAAAAAATAAATAAAATAAGATAAAATAAAATACTATAGCCAATTCTCAAAAGATGCGGAAGCTCTATGTGTTTTCAAGCCACGTTACCAAACCATTTGCAACTTACATTTGAAACAACAAAACCCTAAAGAGTAATGAGCAAATCTAGGTACAGATATATGCCTTAAAGCTTCAATGTATGTTTTGCTTCACGGTAGGTGTTGCAGTTCTTCTTTTACCCTAACCTGGTAGCTTTGGAAGAGGGTAGGGATTTTTCCAGTACCTGTTTTGAATTGTGTTCTGCTATTGTCTGATAGCATCACTAACTGAAACCTTAGCCATGAAGTCAAAGTGAAGCCAGGCATGAGAAAAATCTTTAGTACTGAAGGCCAACAATAAGGGCAACATGACTTTGAATCGTTGTTTAAAGAACGAAGAGCCCAGTTTTGCCCTTCTGGTATCAAAGGAATTTTCTCCTTAAGCTGTCCTGCTAAAGACAACAGAACTATTTCGTTAGTACCACTTGTTTTTAGTAAAAAGCAAAAAAATCTAGTATTAAGATGCAAACAATTATGTTACAATTAGAAATATTTCTAATAAATGTCTTTTAAGACAAAGAAAGCAGGTCTCTTGGTACAAGATATTATATAATTATTTAAATTTAAAGCTATTTATATTTGTAATATTGTAAGAGAACAGTAAATGTCTGTAGCTCTTTGCATCTTCCATAAGAAATACACCAGAAAATATTAAATGTATAATTTCCTAACAAATTAAAATTTGGAGTAGAAGTGAATAAAGAAACAAGACAGGGGAGAACATGAAGTACTGTATTGCAAGAATATGATTTACTCATTTTTGGACAGTTTTGTGATGGTAAATGTGTGTAACGTGAACAGACGCACTGTGCATGAGCTTTTAAGGATCAGGGCCCTGTGTACATTGGGGAGATGCCATCAAACAGCATGAACTAACAATTCTGGTTTGCAGGACAAGCTGCTCAGTATCATATGAGTTTCACAAGGCTCCTCTCCTCTAGCTGAATGTGTGGGACAAGAAAACAAAGTAATTAGTCCCCAACTTTTGATTTTTTCTGAGATAATTTTTCTCATTGGCTAGAAGTCTTTTTTTTTTTCTCCCAAAAGATACTTTCAAGCTTCAGGCTTTCTGTGCTGTTCACTAAAACATTTGTACAGTAACTACATTATAAGGAGTGAACAAGTAATGCCACAATATTTTATCACATTATTACTTTGGTAATGTTAAATCACTCAACATGTCATTTATGTCAGTATTATTTTCTGTAGTAAATTACCAGAAGAAGTAAACAGCAGCATTTTTCTTAAAAGTGGAGCTGGCAGAGTGTAGTTAAAGATTGTATCATGCAGGGACAAAGAACTAAAGAGCAGAACTGTAATTCTTACATTGCATAATACGAGTCGTTGATTTTGTGGCTATCTTTTAATGTAGTTGTTACAAGTTTCTTTCGAAATTGGAGGAGGAAACCCCCAAAACATCATAGTGATTCCTGTGTGACATCAGCATATTGAGTCTGAAATGTTTAGGTTCTCCGTAGAAACCACAGCTGCTTGAAGAAGCATTTGTTTGCTCTTAGCAGTAGCTTATTCTTTGTAGGTGCACCAGCACAAGAACAGGTCTGCTGGGTGGGTTTCAGCAGTAGTGGCAGTCACAGATTCAGGGAGCTTGGCTATCACTCCAGAACCTGACACACTATGCTTCCACGTGACAACTCTTCCATCTGCTCCTCTCAAGGGTGATCCATTGATAAACAGTGCTTCCCTAATCACCTGACCCTACCAACTGCCCCATATCTGCCTCATTCCTTCCATTTATTTTCATTTTGTAAAGTTCTTGGAGCCTGCTGATGCAAAACAATGCTGGAGAGGCAGGTGGTCTTCCCAAACACTGCCTGTGAAATGGATTGGAGCAAAAGAAGAATGAACCAGAAATAGGACCAAATCTCATCAAGTGACGAGCACCAAGAACAAGTGAAACCACAGATCCATGTCCTCCCATTACAACTGTAGAACAGACAACAAACCTGTTTTTCAGGTCCTTGTAGTTGCAATAGTAGAGATGCTGAATTTCTGTGTATCCTTCAGCTCTCCACAACAGCAAATAGATTTTGTGGGCAATTGCATGTTTCCAAGTTAATAATAAAGTTGCTTTCCTGCAGAGATGCTTTTTAGTCAACCTGGTAGGTATCTGATGGCTCTCAAACACTAAAGGGCCTAGAGGTCCATTATGAAGAGGCAAGGTTGTGTGTCTGTGCTGAGAGAAAGGATACAACTGGTGTTAGGTGAAAGGCCCCTTTCACATGAGCTGCGTGTCTGTTCAGGCCCTCATTCCACCCTCATCTTCACATCCTACCCTCATCGACACATCCCACCATGCTTCTACATCCTGCCCTCATCTATGCACCCCACCTTTGTCTCGACATCCCACCCTTGTCTCGACATCCTGCCATCATTCTCAGCCACTGAACTTTTAATTTTACTGGGCATTTCACCTGGAACAGCTCTTCCAGATCCAGGAAATCTGCTTGATTATCATTATTGCCATAGTCATTTCATAGCAAGTTTTGAAAGTGTCCTAAACTGACAGCACTGTTGTGCTGGAATAGCTGGGAAATTTCTGTACTAAGGCATATAGCACTGCCTTAGCCTGTACTCCCATCTCCTAGAAGCCAGAGTTTTGTTAAAACACACGACTCATAAGTTGAAGTCTAGAAACATCATAGTACATATATTTGAATGGAATCTGCATCTTTTTCCATCAGCTGAATGATTTAATGCATGCGTTTATTCAACAAGATTGGGAATGAGCTGCTGTAGCAGTAACTTAATGATGGCAAGCTCTGACTGCCAGGCAGTGCTTTTTATAGCAGGTCATTGCTGTCTTCAGCGTTTGAGACAAATATTGGATTCATTGGGGGATCTTTCAGCAGAAGGATAATATGTTGAAAAGCAGCTCTGTCAAAATGACTTTGCTGCTGAATGTTTTCTAGTAGTCACAGAATCTGAAATCTGGTTTATTAATTAAATCCCATCAGCACATGCTCTAAAGAAACTAGCATGGCTGAACTATGCCCTTCTTAAGTGAGACTAAAGGACATGACAGAAGTTTGTATAGTATGCCTCAGCCCACATTTCCTGTAAAGGATATAACTTGTTATTTTTCAAAATATGCTGAATATATTTTCTTTATATCTTGGTTTATTATGACCCGTGGGAGCAATTGTAAAACTGAAGCATGCAAAAACTAAGCAAAAAAAATAACTGGACTACAGAGGAGGAGCTGGCATATCCTGTCTGTATTATTCTCCTCTAAAGGAACAGAAAGATATTTGGTCAGATTTTCTCCAAACAGGACAAAAACTCTGAAAGAGTCTTTGCTTAAATGTTTGTTGAGTAATTTTTTAAATAAATGTATCAGGCTAAGTGACACATTAAGAGAAATAGAGCATGTCTTAACATGCACAAAGAAATTAAAAATCCCCTATTAATTAGCAACATGTAGCTGAGACTATCATCCTATGACACTTGTATGGGATAGCTGTAAATAGTGCCTAGTCCCACAGCATGAGACAAACATCTTGCAGTCTGCTCTGTTTTGGGTTATTATGTATGTTCAAATTTGTCCTTGATAGGAAAACAATTCCCTGAGCCTCAACAGATCACGCTGTATCTGGACATGGGCAGCTTGGTGCCGGTCTCCCCCAAGCCCCAGGCACACCTCTCCCGTCTTTCACATTTTTTTGCTGCTGTTGTGTTTTTGCATCAGTCTATGCTTCTTCCTGGAATCTGGGGTGGTTAATGTGCAGCGCCGCTTCCCCACTGGCAGACTTCTAGCCTTTGAAGTTCATTTGAATTCTTCATGTGCTAGCAGCAAGACACGTGGATAATGGTGGGCTGGTGGTGTCTGAGGGAGCTGAAGTGTTGGCCAAAGCTGCTTTTCCCCTTTGCTCATCTGTACCTCCCTAAGCCCCCAGCCCGACCAGAGAGACATCCTCCAGTGTGGAGCAGGCTGGGGGCTGGAGGGGCCTCTGCTCTGCTCTGACTCCGCGGAGGGGAGCACCCTTCCGGAGTGCCATGTTCTCCCAGGGCTTCCAGGAACCCTGTCCCCACCACAGCCTTACTGCACCCACCTGCATGCCAGAATGCATCCCAGTGCCTTTCCAGTTTCACAGAGCCAGTGGCAGCCCTTAACGCCTGGCCAAGGTGGCAGCGGATTGGAAAGTGCTGCACACAGAAGAGCAACATGGAGATAGCTAAGTCCTGATTTACTCATTCAGGCAGTGACACAGAATCAGCACTGTCTGGTCGGGCAGTAGTTTACTGGGTGGTACTGTGGCACCAGGGTACTGCTCGACTTTGACCCAGCCTATATAGTTAGTATTGGAGGGGGACTAGTGGACAGCCCTTTGCCATCTTTCCTTAGCTAGAGAGGATTTTCTAGGCTTCTCCTACACCTTTTCCTGATCCTTTTCTGCCACACCAGTAAAAAAAAAGGCAGGGGCCTTTTTCTGAGTCCTCCTTTCTTATATCAAGGCTCTGTATAGGAGCAGTCAGTTGTCGCTGGTTTCACCACTGCTGTTTTCCTGAGTCTGTACCGACTTCACACAGCTGGAGTAATGTGGTACTTTGGGCTTATGGCATCATTTTCTAGCCTCCTGATGGTAGAAAGCCCACCTCCATGTTGCACCACGCTGTGGTGATACTATCGTAGCCATGACCCAGCTGCTGCTCGCTTGCTCCCCCATGGGAAGCACAGTCTCGGTTCTCTTGCTCTTTGTTCCCGGTGTGGAACAGATGTCTCATATCCAAAAAGACTCATTACAGTTGTTCACCACAATTGTGTCTGTTTTGCTTCAGCTGCCCCTGTTTCTGGTCACGTCTGACTTTGGCTGTGAGGGTGTAATCAAAAACTGGTTTGAATGTCACCCCCTTGGGCACTCAATCAGTGGCCGAGGCTGCTGCCATGTATTGAGCATCCTCCCTGAGAACAGCCCATTTTCACCCTTCCTCAAGCATCCTCATGACAGTCCACCTTCAGAAACCACAGGAATATTGCAGAGCAATTGCACAGCTCCTGGCATTAAACGTGAACATGCTTGGTATGATATTTTGCCAAGAGTGGATTGGGATTTCATACAACAGCTCACCGCAGGTACTTACACACTCTGTTGGACATGAATGCTTGGCTAGACAATGTGTCTTGCCTTGGAGTAACCAGCACAAAGCACTGATGCGCCAGCACCTGTGGGAGCAGATGGCTTGCCTATTTGCCTCCAGACTTAAGGCTCTGAATCTATGGCACATCTTTCTCAGATTCACAGAAAGCTGCAGAGGAACTGTCTCCGGTCTAATTTCTTCTCCTGCCTGGTGGGACTAGCTCCAGACTCAGCTATTCACATTGTATTGTTCATTTCTGAAAACTTATTCTCTAGAGTTTTAAACTAAAAGCTGAAAGTGGTGGGGAAAACACAAGCAAACCACAGCATGTGTGACTTTAAATGAGACAATAATCAGTGGTCCCTGAGACCTAGACAATCCCTTGTCTGTGAACCATCAGGGACTTGAATACAGGCCCCATTGGTGGGCAGCAACAGCCTGTGTATGGGTAGTCCAGCAACACTGACTCTGGGCAGAACTGCAATACCAGAACTTTCCTTGACTCTGAAATCCAAGACAGTCTGTCATATATTAAAATATAGGAAGTAGGCTGAACAATGATTTCCAGCTCCAAGAATTTTCTCTGACCTTTTGACAACTACCTGCTGTATCACCTCCTTAGCTGGAAAAATGGAGAGAATAGTTCCCTAGCTCAATAGATAGCTCAGGTTTAAATTTAGTAGCTACTTTTAGAAAACACTTCAGGATTCTTGGACAGGCACCTTTGTGCAAGTACTTCTGGCTATCACTACTGTCTCCTTAGGGATGAGGAAAGGCTGTACTAAATAGGATAAGAATAGCAACAGAGGACTGATACTGCTCGTGTGCAGGATGGATGAGATGAATGTCATCTTCCTCTTATTTGCCTTCATAAATCATCTCCCTTTCTCTTTTTCTTCCTTAGGAGTTTTCATAAGGAGTCAGTCAAATTATTTCAGCCCTTATTTCCTGACAACAGAAAATACTTTAGATTTTTTGCATAACAAATGTTTTGGTCCACAATGGCAAGAAAATCACTTATATTGTATGTATTTGTTTATGTGGCATTAGTTATTTCTGCTTTCAATAAGCACTTTCCTGTACATATAAACACTGCAAATTCCTAGTGAAGAACCTCTAAAGAGAAAAATAATTTTACCTTAATAAATAGGTAAGATAAATTAGCTGTTTGGAAGATCCTTGCCGAGCCATGCAGGAACACTGTGGGTGTTTGGAATTCACTCCTATTGTCCCTGGGCTGAATTGCTTTGAAAAGGGTCACATGAGGAGGAAAGGAAGTTTTGACTTTCACATGCCTGTTATTGCTAAGGAAACCACTTCCTTGGTATTCACATATTCAGCATGTCTCCAGTTTTGGTGCTCTGACAAATGACATCGTGCTACTGAATCAAGTAACAAAGAAGGGTGGAGAAGGCTATTAGACAACTTGACATGTTTGAAACACCAGTACAGCTTTTCTAGGACTGTCAACCTTCAAGTAGGCTCTGTGAGAGTAAGCAGGCTCCTTTGCTAGCTGCAGATGGGATACCTGGAGTTTAGAAATGTGGAAAAAAGGTTCTGGTCTACACCTCAGAAAGCTCAGGTGTAGTCTGGAGGTTTCCTGGGTTGTAGCAATGGCAATATTCTTACACCTCTGTGGATACTGGGAGACAAATTTTCTAATACAAATATGCCTGAGTAATCCTCTGTGTAGAATTTATTTCAGTTTTCAAGTACATACTTGCCTTTTCTTTGGCATTTGGATATCAGGAACTAAGTATCCTTGGTATGTGGTGATTTCAAAAGTACTTGGATTTGAACTTTGGGTCTCCAGGACCTTTCCCATTTTTCTAACTTCTTACTCAAGAAATTAGAAAGAGCAACAAGCTATCACTGGTCAGGACTGAGAATCTCTAAATATGTGAGGATTTTTAGAAAGAAGATTGAAGCAAAATTTCTTTGAAAGTTTATATGAAAATATCCATCTGACAAGAAGAAAATGCATCCTAATTAGGCTTATTTCTACACAGAGGAAAAAAAAAAGTCTAGTTCACGATACAAGTGGGTTTCACTGTAAACATAAAATAGCTACTGACATTACTGGGACCAAGAGTGAGGCATGCACAAGTCATAGGAATTGAACAGCTAAAGCCCTGCTCAATTTACTGAGGCCACCAAGCTTTTGATATGTCAAGATCTATTTGTCTAAATGTTATCTGTAAAGACAACATAATGTAATGAACTGAGCCTGGGACTGCGGAAGCCAGGAATCAATATTCTCATCTTGGCCCTACCTCAGATGCATTTGGTGGCTCCAGAGTAGTTGCTTAATCTCCCTGCATGTATGCCAGAGATAAAACAGTTCAAATATAATAAACTCCACTGAATTGCTGTGCAGATCAGTTCATGGCTTCTGCACACTTCTTTGAAGGACTGAATTGTTATATAAATATCACCATTACATGCAGGACTTCTGGAGGCTTGTCTCCAGGAAAATACATACCTTTGGATTTGAAAATTCAGGTCTATTTTCTAGCAGATGCCCTTGCCCCATGGAAGCTTGAAGCACAGCCTAGTGGCAGCCCAGAAGCCACAAGGGCATCTGGCACGATAGTATCTTTTTCCCCCTCCTTGTTCAGGTGTTTTCTCACAGACAGCATCCTCATTTTCATTCTGTCCATGGCAGGAATAGACCACACCTCAACAGAAGCTGTTTGCTTAATGCAGAAATAACAGAGAGAAGGACTTATGGCCTGCTTATTTAGGAAGTAAGACTAGAAAATAGTTGTGATCTCTTCTGCGTTGAAATACTTGAAGATGTGCTGGGCTTCATGTTCTACTCATTTTCCCCAATACTGGGTAATTTCTGAGTGATCATATTACCAGAGGCTTACCTGAGCTGTACTTGTGTCCAAGGATCTCAGAAGGGTTACCTGAGGTGAAATAAAAGACAGGTAAAGTCACAGTAACATTCTTCAGCTTTTAATAAACAAAACCAACTAAACAAACAAAGAAATTAACCAACCAACAACACCACAAATTACTTTCTAGAATATAGGAGAGAAATACTGGCTGTATCTTTCTTCCATGCAGCAAATGAGTTCCACCTACAGAGGACAAGAGCAACCATGTCCTAGCAAATTGTGTACTTTTCCAGACAAAAAGAGCAGTGGCTTGTAAATTGTTCTTGAACCTATGAGTTTCTGATATTTTGCAATTGCTAAGAAAAACAAGGGCTAAAACAATAGGGTCTACATTTACTGGTGTGTATGTTTGTTTTACAGTCGTTACTACTTGCAGAAATGAGTTGACCACCTCCAACAGTCCAGGGTTTTGTCTCCCATCCTAGTTAGCCCTCATGACGCTGTTATAAATACAGTTGTTAGCACAGGCTGTGAGTGGCAGGTGGTAGTTACACCTGAACCAAGGCAAGGTTTTGTTCCAAAAAAAGCTGAAAATATTTGCTATACTCAGTGAGGCAGCAGGGAAAGCGGTGCATGGTGGGGGATGCACTCATGGCAGCCGGGGTTGCTAAGCACACAGCCTGCTATGCTGCTAAGCAGGCAGGACCCGGCAGAGCCATTAAGTCTGGAAGAGGCTGAGTATTTAATAAGCTGCATGCTACCATGCATTTACATAGCTTAAGTTGTAGTAAAGCCCTAGCAGTAAAGGGTCAAAAGTGCAGGGCTGAAGGGCTAAAGCCCACGCAGACCGCATCGTAACCCATCCTGTCCTCAGTGGAAAAGAACTTAGGGAGGAACTGCAAGAATACAGCCTCATTCCAACCAAGCACTTTAAAGGCCAAAAGGTAAGAATTTAAGAAATGTAAATGTAAAAAATAATTGAAGTTATAGCACATGTGACCAGGTCTGGCAAAACTCAATTATACGAAGGTTGCAGGGTATCTACATGCCCCCAATAAACCAAGTGTAAGGAGTGCAGTGGAAAGGAAAATGAGATTCCCGTCCTTTGTGGTTTACACGTCTAAACTAAAATCACTCTTTGCTCACCTTGTGTGCTCGTAAGACTCTTTCATGTGAATCATTTGACACTTAAATTTATTTCCCAGCGTAAATTTAACTATTTCCCTGGGCATCATCTTCACCCTGAAAACTGCCAGAGACCAGAGTCCTGTCTCAGGCAGTGACTCCCCGCAGCAGGCTCTCTGTCCTCTCAATTCTCTCCCTCATTAGCAAAGACTGTTTCAATACAGAGCTACTGACTTCGGACAGGCAAGCCCATGTCTGATTTCATTTCCTCTAGCATAATCACAGAATTCAGTGACTGTGCTTTTTGCTTTTCATTTATACTGACGTAACCGAGATTGAAATCTGTCCCACAGCAAGTATTTATCAGAGCATATCAAAGGAAAAGCAGACCAGAAAAGAAACAAGCAAAACAGTGAGTGCCGTTAAACTTTGCCAAGTTAGATTTCAAAGTCAATGAAAACTACCCCAGAGACACAGAGTTAAAATGTAGGACAAAGTAGAACACTGAAAAAATAAATTTCCAAACACCAGTGTCCTACAAAACAGTTTTTGATTACTTGTAACTTGCAAAGATTACAAAGCAAAACCCACACAGAACTAACAATATGTGAACAAAGTCAATGGTCACCACTCTGGTGCTTTTGTTAACATCTTTGCTTTGATATGTACACCCATCACAGCTATCTGTGCAGGTCAGGGACCCTTTCTACAGAGTACTAAGAAAGCAATGGGACAACATTCACAACTGGCTTTCCAAATGATATAAAATAACGGGATGGCCCACTCTAATTAGATAATTAAAACTGCTTCTGCTTTGCTAGATGCCAAGGACACACAGTTTCTTGGCAACAGACCTCTAATTTTCCTGCTTTGATATCCAGGTCACAGCCATTTGGATTAGAGGCTCACTTCCAGCAGCAGTGCACAGCAGGGGCACACAGCTTCCTGTCCTGCTGTTGGTATACCCCTTAAGTTCAGCATCTTGCAACTACATTTATAAAAGCTGTTAAATGTTAAAGCCCTTATAAAGGGTAGTTTCCCAATATTCACAAAGGTCAGGGGACATGTGAGCATATTAAAAAATTAGGCAGTCCTGTGCAACACCAGCAACCTCTTACGTCATCAGCAACAGTCTCACCCTCTTCAAGCTAAAGAACGTGACTGAAAGGGTAAAGCAAGAGAGAGAGGAAAACTCTTTCATTCCCAGCTCTCCAGCTTCTTTGAAAATAAGGTCTAGCACATCCCTGACCATTTGCTATCATTCCCCCTTATGAGGAAGAGGAACTGTCCTAGAAAAGGTCTATCTGCTGTCCAGATTAGGCAAGGAAATCACATACCTTTACTGAGGAGCATTGATTTGGTCAGCTACCTGGAAGAAAAGCATGTAGCCCTGAATGCCAGTACCAGTGCTTTGCCTGAGCTGACATCATTTGAACTGTGGAGCAAACTGCAGCCTGAGGATTATCAAAAGTCATCAATCCATATGTAAGGCACAGTTAGTCATTCCCAGCCCCACACGAACTGGAAAGGCGTTAACAGCCAATGCATATTTTTCATAACCAGACACTTTACACAAGAAAGCAGTATAGAGCATGCTACCAAGGAGCAGGTTAGACAGAACACAGCGTACAGACCAGATGGTAGTCACAGTGCTTAATGCACTGTTGGAAGGAGCCCAGCTACTCTGGTGTTGAGCAACAGAAGAACCTACAGAGGATAATGCACTTTGTCAAATGCCAGCAATTTATTACATCGTATTCTTGAGAATAGCTAAGGTAAATTAACCACATTTACTATTCCTTCTGACATCCCTGAGATCCTGACTGTAGTGCTGCTGAGGTTGCTGGTGCCTCCTGGGCCAATGAGAACTGGTTCAAAGTTAACCCAAATCCCACTGGCAGGGTTAGGGTAGTGCCAAACCCTTGCCAATAAACCACCCAGCAGGTGTATCACCTTATGCTTGCTGCTACACTAATAGCCACCACTTCAGTTTAGGTCAGCTTGGTGCATGACCAGAACAGGCTTACGTCCACTCAGAAAACCTTAACAAATAAACAGAGCTTTACAAAGAAGGTATACCAGGTGTTACAGCAGTACTGGGTAAATGCACCTCCCTCCAGCTACTTCAAGCAAAGGAAAGGTTACTAGAAATGCGCCTTCTAGGCACTTTTATCTGACAAAGCTGGTATATGACAAGATATTTGTATTCTCATGTAGTGCCTACATCCATGCCTACGCCATTAAAAAAACCCCATTGAGCCATTTCATGAAAATAATGCTGCAAAGTGAATTTTGGCCGAACTCATGGAAATCATATTTTCTATTACTTGTCCTGAATTTGATCTTCCACTCGGGACAGGTGACGTCAACAAAGCAGATTCTTGATCACAAATATTTTGGATGTATTTGGAAATGAAGCTATGCCCATACCTTCCCCCCCCCCCCGCCCCTGAGAACAGCCTGGCCCTGTAGGATTGTTATCTCATGCACAGAAGGGAAAATAAATTAATTTTTAATCAAAGGAAGGCCAGTTTTTTCTACCACTGAGCACATCAGAAATACTGTTACTATTTTATGAACTTCTGATGATCAGATAGCAGTCATTTTCAACATGATCTTCAGCTGAACAAAGTGCACAAATACTCCATGGTTATGTTTTGCATACATCATCTTCTCTTGAACCATTGCTGTCCACATCTGGTCATCTGCAACATCCAAGAAACCATGGATCAAGGTAGAGAGCAAGTCAGACAGTCTTGGCAACCTTAAAATTCTGTATGTGCCAACTCAGTAACACAGCTTTCGGTAGTTGGGACACAGGTATGAGTAGTTTCAAACCATCACTTAAGATTTTTGTTATGTTTATTTGAGCTATCTTGGGAACAGTCCACAGAATGATGCCACACAATTATAACATACTAATCTGTTCACAGAGAAAACCTAGTCACCAGCTGAAATCCATAAAATTATTACAGTTTTTAACACAAAAAGGTTATATAGTTGAGTCATAAAATAAAAAAGGAATTTTCCTCTTTCTTTTAAAAATACAAAATCTTAATTAAAAAAATGTATTAGAAGTAACACAGAACATCAATTCTTTTTTAAAAAGAAAATCTCTGCAGACAATGTTTCAGACTTCACTCAAAAAACTTCTTAACAAGCAGTTTTATTTGTTTTAGTAAAACTTGCTTTGATCACTTGCTTTCAGATAATTATTTTTTCAGTTAATCAGCACCTCTCTGTCTCATGTTTATACTTAAAAGGTGCCTATCACCTTTGTATTTGAGTAGTAAAGATTGCTGTTATTTCTATTCAAATCATGACCTGCTTTATTGCTACCTCATATACTACATCAATAGTATCTTTCCTGTAGCCTACTTTGTTATGATTTCTGGTCTGATGTCAATGAATGGAATTTGAGCTCCTTAGACAGCTTCATGCTTCCCTTCTGTGGAGAAAAGTTACTTTCTTTACTTCATTCTACCCTGTGACAGTTACCTCAAGCCTGTGACAATGGCTTAGTCTGAACTCCTCACTGCTCTTCATTGGTATTTCACTGACAGTTAGTAATCTGTTATCATGAGATCGCCTCTCAAAAAACTGCAGATTTTCAAAATTCAGCTTTTAATTAATAGGTATTTATCTCTCAAATCATCCTGGCAGCAGTCTCTGAGAATGAGCATGAAAAGGAGTTCCTCAGTACTGAAACTCAAGCTCCTTTAATGTAGGATTAAGGCATGCTAACCAAGGAACCTACTGACCATTCTCTTTCTTGTCTAAAAAAGGAGGATCTCTTGACTTCACAAAGGTATTAAAAGACTACACATATTATATCCATGTCCACTAAAGAACTATGTCCAGATTTTGTTTCAACTGTAACTGTGGTAATGCCTGTGAACCAAAAAATCTTTCAGAAAGACAAAATTAACTGTCATTGTCCTCCAGCAAAAATTGGAGATTTTCATTCTTCTCCCTCAGTCAATCTTCTTGATTCTTAGAATCCCTCACTTTCAGATGCAAGTGCTTCATCAACAGATATTATATGTTTCTCCCCAGCATAAATTCCATAATGCAGGTTGTCATCCTTTACAGCAGCCCAGGACATTTGCTTGGTGGAGAACCTTGCTGCCCACTCTCCTGCCTTGTTGACAACAATGACACCCCCCAATCCCCCAACTCGCGTCTTCATGTAGTCTAATGCAGTGTCTGCTGCCACCTCTGGTGACAATCCTGAAAAGAAAAACAAAATCACTTCATGGCATCTGTCCTGACAGTAGTTTTAAAATTCTCTTCAAACTTCACCCCTCCCCATGGAACCAGCCAAATCTAATTTCTCTTTCAACTAAATTGGCAAGAAATTTCCAGTCTGGCAAAGAGAAACCATTTGTAGGAAGGCTCTTGCTATGGTGTGGTGCTGCTACAAATATTCATTTAAATAGCTTTAGATTTTGATTCAGTTTCAGTGTTTGATACATCTAACTCACAAACTCTATGTTCAAGACACAACCTTTCTTATATCATCATTTCACAAGAAAAAATGCCAATCTGCAAGGTTTTCGTCAAAGGTTTGTCACAAGCTAGGTCTAAAGCATTTACAGTTTGAAAAAACACACATCAAAACAAAAATTTCAGTCATCATCTCTGTTCCAATTCCTCTGGCTGCAACAGAGCTCAAAGCACGTACTTCACATTGTCATAAGTTATCAAAAGCAGATATCAGCATGACTCTTCCTGAAACTTCTGAAACCATCAGGCAAGATGACGTCTCGAGGTACTAAACATCAGACAAAGGACCAGGAATGCAACTTAATCAGTCAAACTTGATTCATATTAACAGGAATATTTTCTAAATAAATAAAATTTAATACATACATCATACACACAGATCTGTAATAGCTGCAAAATATTTGTTCACTACAAGTTTAAATATACATTCAGGAATGCAGTTGGCTTGGCCTAATTACCCTAAGATACATACTCTCAGTAATGTTATGCAGCTTGGGTTGCAGAACAAAACCTGACCTTCATGCCTTCCCCGCAAATTTTGAGTTAAAACCAAATAAAACCAGCAGAATCAAAATTATTCACAGTACTGGTGACTGACAGGATAAAGCTCCTTTCTCTGACACATGGCTGACACTGTGACTATTCAAGTCAGCGACACTGTCTTCAAAGGGTCAGTCTTTCACTGTTTGATTTTTCACCAAGACAACAGCTGCCACCATAAGACAGAGATTCCAACAGCTGTTAAGACTGGCAAAGCAATTCACTCCTGAAACATGGAAGTAAGTTTTTCAGGATTTGTCCAAAAGAAGATCTTTAGTATGTAAATTACTGAATAGCTGACCAGAATTATGAGACCTCTGTAGTTGTTCACATATATGCAACTTCAGCTGACTGTTCAAGGACTCAAGAAGTTATAATAACTTGAGGGTTTGTTTTCAGTGCCTTCATGGAAACATGTTGGGAGGAGGGGCTGGGGGGAGTCTAATTGCTGACGTATTTTCCTGGCAGCTGAGTTATACTTCAGGGCAGGATGAATGAAGGTAAAGCATGCATGGGCAGGGTAAACAAGTGCAAACCAATTAGACACAAACACATGTGGGTTGGTTTTCTTTTTCTCTTTTTTCAAGAAACTTTTTAATTTGAGACTCATTTGCCTTTCAAACTGATTAATCACAAGCCAGATAACTGCTATCACTGTGTAAGTCTTGCAATGCAGTTAACTTCAAGCCAGAGAAGAAACTGGTTTACACAATTTAGACTAAATAGAGCTTAGAAAGCTATTCACAAATTGAATAGGTAGGGACATAATACAGAGCATTACGGGAGAGCATAACGTGTTAAGAGCTTTGGGAAATAACCTGTAAGTTGTATTTGATGCTGAAACTGTCGTGCCAGCTATACGATTTAGAGAAATGCACCAATTATATGCAAACAGATCAATAAAGCCTAACAAAAATATTCTCAGCTGTTACTTGTCTCTCTACTTACTGCTTGTCCAATGAAAATGCAAGCAATGTGTTCCAACTATTTCCAGTTTGGCTGATCTCAAAGCAAGTTACACTGTACTGCCCCAAAGCTACAGCTTTCTAAAAATAATGCTGATATCTGTATTACTGATTCCTGAACTGCATGCAACACAAGTAAGTTGTCTGGCTATGTTTACAGGCTGTAACATAATCAAGGGTTTAGATGACAGACTAAGTCATGAAGGTAAAGCTCCAAAGGGTCATCCCACAGTCAGATTATATTACAGTCATGTAAGACATACTGTGTCAGCTGTTTACCACATATCCACCCAGTCAGTTTAGTACATTTTCCAAGAAAAATTGTAAATTGAAATCATAGTTAAGAAGTCTTAAAATTATTTCTGTTGCTGTAATCAGAGTTGTTACAATAAAGACCTTTACAATTTACTAGAAAGACAGTATCTTATACTTTCTTATTTCAGCCTCAGTTATCTGTCTCTAGCCCTCCCTTACTGCTCCCTTAAATATAACATAATTATATATTTTTACTTGTTTTCTATTTCTTGTTCACAAATTTTTTTTTTGTAATTGGGAAAAAATGATTAAAGAGAACTTCAGTTAAACAAAGTAGACAGTAATGTCTTTCAATGTACACTCATCTAAAGCATGATCAGTATCAGGCAGCAGATATAATTCTGTTCGCTTCAGCTATTTTAGATTTATTAATAATTTAATACTTTATTTTGTTTTTAAAGAGAGGTGACCCATCCACATACCCCTGAGAGCAACTCTTCTGACAGCTGTTCTAGGATGATAGTACATAAACTGAAACCTGTGATTAGGCAACGTTTCCTATCCTCATTATTTCAGCTTACAGGAAGTTTGGAATATACCTTGCTCCATGTGATAGAGGATCAGTCGGGCTAAGACCACTTTCATAATGCTCTCCCCATGTCCCGTGGTTGAACTGGCACCAGAATGGTTATCAGCATAACCTCCACTTCCTTCTCAGAGGGAAAAAAAAAAAAAGAAGGTAATATACTGTAATACAATTTAAAAGCCCTGCATTGTTTGAAATAGGTACCGAACATTTCTTCCTATATTTCCATTAGAGCTGTGCATTTCTGGGAGCAAAGTGTCAGTAATGCTTCTTTCTCATTTCTGTCTCAGTTTGAAAAGTGGAAGAGATCAACAACAGTTGGAGCAAGTCAGTTGCCAAGCTGAGAGAGAAGACTAGTGATCTGTTTGTGTACAAGGAGCAGAAGCAGGCCAACACTCCACAGGAACGGGCAAAAATATTTTCCAGAACAGCAAGGGAGGGTATATTGAGGATCAGCAAGATAGTGATGTGATGCAGAATGCCAGGTTATTTGTCATTACCAATTGAGAAGATATGAAGGAAGACCTAGTGAGGACACTGGTGAACTGACCGGAGTTTGAGGGGAAATTACTCTCTACAGCATGTAAGAGATTTGAAGAGGATGGGCTCTAGTGAAACTTCACAAGCACCCCTGAAAAATCTGCCAAGCCCTTATCACAAGCAGAGTGTTTCTTCTGTTGAACTCCCCTTCCCTCTCTTTTTTTCTCTCCCATCCCTGTTTTGCTGGCACATTCCACACCCTGTTCTCCACCAAGCTTCTGCTTGCTCAATACCCATGTTTCTAGCACATCTCCTAAGAAAAATATTCCCCAGGAGCTAGGAAGAAACATACCACAGCATTACAAACAAGGTACTGGGGGAGGGGAAAGAGGCCTTAGAAGAGCAATGAAAGTTTCTTCCCTTCTATACTTTCTTGCTCAGATCAGACCCTTTTAATGGACTCTCAGTGACTCTGTGTGGAAAAACACTGCCACAATCAGTCAATGCCCCCTTATCAAAGCCTCTGATGTTTAAAAGCACAACTGGCATTTCTGTATCCAATCCTCAGATGTCTAGTAAGACCAAAAGTAGCAAGTAATATGCTCAACAGCGCCCAGTTTCGCTTGTCCTTCACAAACCTATGTCCCAAACTGTAGGAACCCTGAACACAATCTACATAGGAGGAGGGCATTTGCAGTCAAAAGGCTGCAGCCAGAAACAAAGCTGAAAATCAGTCAAAATGCAGAGGGTACCAAAATGCTAGCAACTTCATATGCAAAAGAAAGATAGTATTAGTTTTATAATAACAGCGATGCTATTTGAGTTTGGAACATGCCTTACTAAAAATAATTATTTTCCAAATCCCAGCTGTATGGTAGAACCTTGAAGCAATCAAATGGCAAGTCTGTTCCATGAGAGGAAGAAGTCTGTGGAAAGGATTTCAAGTGTCTCTTTATACTTCAATAAGAGATCTCTTAAAATATTTCCTTTATTCCGTACCACGTCTATTAGGTTCTGAGGTAGTCTCATCAAGGCTCTCTAAGAACAGGAATTTACTCAAAGTTGCCAGTCACTTTATAATTCTTGCTCACTGATATAACAAGTATTAATTGCATTTACATCTACTTTCGTAAGTATCAAGAAAACAGCATCTTAATATGGAGCAGGCTACATTTTTTGACTTAGCTGAAAGCACAGATATAAAAAAGGAGAGCTTTATCAGAATTAACAAAAGAAAACACAGGAAAAAAGTGTTAGCATTGAAGAAAGGACAGAAAAAACAAACTCCCATCCCCATTTTCTCCACAGAACTCCCAATTCTTTCTTGCAATCTCCATGCTGTAAGCAGCTTGAGCTTTGATACATTTGAATGTTAGATCTCCATTTCAGATGGACTAGTATTTATGTTTTGTTCCACTAATGAAAAGGAGAATGTGTAATACTTTTCTTTTCCTTTCTTTAAATGAGATACCTCCAGAAAAGGAAAGGCAAGATCTCACACCCCATACCTATGCATGCTGTGTCACCAACACGGCCAACCAGTTTATTAGAAAGTCCTCCAGTGGAAGTTGCACAAGCTACATTGCCTTCACTGTCTATAGCAACAGCACCGACTGTTCCAAGGTCTCTGCCAAGAAAAACAGTTCACTAAATTAGATAGAATTAAAGCATACCTGCCAAAGCACGTCGCATTTATTTCTCGGGTAGCTTTGAAGAAGATTTTTACAACAGAATTACTGCTCATCATAAACCTATTTTTGCCATGATTCTCATTACAAAAATAACAAGCAATATGCAACAGTTCTCACAAGCTTTATATTTAGCGAAATAGAAAACACTCTTCTTTTTTTTTTTTTTTTTTTTATCTTCCCCCCCATGACTTGTTTACTTTCATAGCAAGGAAACTTGGGGAGGAAAAAACCTGCAAAACAAAAGCACACAAGGCAGAAATACTTCTAGTCATTATAGTTCTGGAGTAGTTTTTTGGCTGACACACAAACAGACACACAACTTTCCCCTAAATGGCAACTCAAAGATGCAACAATTGGCTCCACTGTCTCAACAGGAGGTTAACCGGAATTATTAATGACAATGAACGTAAATGAGTGAATACAGAAAAGGACAGTAATGTTATGCATGCACTGAATCATTTCCTTCCTGTTCCTCCTCTTTCCTTTTCCTTACTCCCCTTAATGTTTGAATGCTACACACACAAAAAAAAAGTTATGTGCTTTTCAGTTAGTATTGCTCACAATGCATCATTAATACATATTTTAGTCTTTGTACTCTGTAGCTACGTAATCTTGAGGTTTAAATCACTCGGCAAGTAGAATCTGCTGAAACTGCACACGGGTTTAAAAATCTTTATGCACTGAAGAAAACAAGTCTCAGCTATTGCTTTCTTTCTTCAACGCAGGAAAGACATATACAGTAGTCTGCTCCAAATATACATGTGTAGTCGTGTTTGGAGAAAAAAAAGCCTGTTGTGACTTACTGTAACAGTTGCTGTCCTAAGAAGTGAGACACTACTGAAAAGCAACAGTTTAAATATCCACACATTCCAGTCTTAGCAATTCATGTAGGAACATAAACCAGTATCTGGCTAGGAGAAGTATAGCAAAAACAAAAATAATCTAAATCCCTCCACGCAAGAAAATATTTTGTAACAATCTTTCAAGGAACTACCCAATTGGCAACTGGAACTTTTGAAGTTGCCTGGGCACTGGTGAGGGTTTCTCTACAGCTCCACAAAATCTGAGCTAATTAAGTCAGACAAAGTCTTTGTGTACCATGAAACCCACAGTCAGTTTCTCAGAGAATCAACTTCCTGTTCCCTCCTGCTTATGTAAAATATCATACTGTCAGTCCCTACACTTCATTCACAGCAATTCAAAGTTGACTGATGAATCACAGGCCTTGTAAGCTGCTCTGACATTTATGTGGAGACGGACCTCATCTCAAACTGACATGATGGTGCAGATGGGCTTCCCACCCATCCATCTGTTACAAGTGATTTTCTGGAAAGAACATTAGTAAATCCAGTCCTCCCTTGCACATTCATGTAGCACGCTTCAACCAACTGAGGTTAGATCCTCCCGAGAAGTTAAGAAAGGTGCATCCGGATGTACATTTTCTCAGGTAAGTATTTACCTTAAGCAATTGTGAAAATAAAAGCACACATATCACACGGACAGTGTGTGATCTGTTACGGTATGAGAGCACAACTGGAGATAGTAACCAAGTGAATGTGTCCAACACAACTTAACTGCAGTGGTGCAAATAGACAGCTGCACTTGATTTCTCACTGTCCCTTTACAATTTTTATTGCTTCAGTGCAACTTTTTCTTTGTTCATCTTCAGAACAAAGGCAAAGAAGATAAAATTTTTTTTTTGCATGGCACATTGACTCCAAAACATTAACCAGACAGGCAAAGCAGCTATCAAATTATAACCTTCTATCTATTTTTAGTTATTGACAGTAGTAAGAATCTCAACAACTACCTGTGGTATACCAGAGGATGCTATTAGGGATTTTTTTCAATCAAGAATTATTCCTATATACTACATATATTGTGATACAGAACATATTAGTTGGATTTGTTAATTTCCTTTTGTCTAAATTTTTCATTATCCAGTATCCATGAAGTGACGTGTACTTATACTATCCCTACTCAACTAATGAGGTACCTGCTATTTTGCCAGTCAGCCCTGTATCAGTTGTAGGGTTTTCTGCCAGTTGTTGTCAGGGTCCTTGCTAGTTAACACCTCCTCGAGTTACTCTTGCAGTGTGATTCACAGCAGGGCCAGGAGCCCAGTTACTACATTATGGCCAGATTCAACTCTCTTTCTGTGGGAGTCCCAGGCAACCTCCAGTAATTCTTAACAAAGGTATGGCCAGTCTTTGCAGTGAAAGACTGCAGATAAATCAAATCACACCTGGTTCTCTGCAAAAGGTGTGCAGGACGGAATGTTGTACATGCAATGGAATCCTAGGCTCTTAAAATAAATGAATGCATGTTTCTAACCAGCAGAGGAGAAAGGTATCTCTTATGGAGACACCAGACATTGCCTGCAAAGCCTATTAAACCCCAAGCTTTCCAACACTGTGAGGACCAGGGGACTGGTGTAAAGTACACACCAACCTTCAAATTCCCTGTATGATCTGGTATTATGTTGCCTCTGACTAATGCTACTTCACCTTCTGCCTGTTCACCTCAGGCAAGTTTCTGCATAATCACTGTGGACATTAACAGTGAAAAGAAACATTCCACATGTGATACAAAATGAAATGGGTTTGCCTTAAAAAAAAGACATGTTTTCAACTTTGTGAATTTGTGCTGATGTTCAGTGCACTGGTTTTCAGAAAGAGAACAGCATGGCCAAGACAAGAAAAAGTCTTCAGCCCTTCAGAAACACACAATCTTTCTACAATCAGATATTCCAGAACAAGTCAATACTGAAATTGAAGACACCTAACACTGTTATCAGGAAAAAAAAAAAAAGTAAAAATTAAGCAGCTATGAAGAATGAATGAAGACTAAGATGCCATGTAATTCCAACTGATATGTTCAGGAGAACAAGTGGCAGTGGGGGCTACACTATCCTCAAAATTCTTCATAATGAATGATAATACCACACAGTTCTTGGACAGACCATGGATAAAAAGAAGACTTCTTGGATACTTCCTTGTGGTCAAGGAACAAACATCACTTTGTTTACAAGACCATATTTATGCTTGTCTCATTAATTTGTTTTTCCTTCTAGCAATTTACTGAAAGTAACATGTAGGTTGCAGTTTAAAGCTTCATTTCATGGACTTTAATTAACATGCCCTAAGAAGACATTTCCCTCCTTTTGATCAACAAGTTCAGCTCTGCTCCTGCCACTACTCCTATTCCACAAAACAGATGAACAGCACACAATACAGTATTCCTATAACGTAATACGGTGTTCTTCTGTGCCACAACCATGGACGTACAAAAAGAAGCTCAAAACAATTTAGTGCTTATGCCTACCTCTCAGTTATAAAAAACATTTTTGACACCGGACGTTTTTCAGTCCTTTACCATCGATCTCACCTTCCTCTCTACTTTATATGAGACTGGCTTGTTTTGCAAGTGACATTCATTTTGCTGTTGGGCAATGCCATGCAGGAGCATCTCTCTTCACACCCACCATTAAACTTCTTGGTCATTTTTTAAATTCCTTTTCATAACCAACAGCACACAACCAACTTTGACCAGAATTACTGATCAAAGTCTGATGTTGTTTAACTACCTAATCCAGTTTAAAAACAAATCTGATCATCTACTTAACCAAGACCAGCTTTCTTAGGTTTATGACTTGTTTTAATATGTGCACTGGAGATTTTTTAAAATCACCGTTCCTCCACAGAAAAAAACTATCAAAATGATACCTGCTGTTTATTAAAGCTTCTCTATGCACCTCTGTAACTGATGATTTTAGGAGCAATTACAAGTTCTAACTCTGTCCTTCAAAAAAGCCACAAAATCAATGCTATGTCAAAGTGACCAATGATCTTCTTAAACAGCAACAAGTTTGTTCAAATTTGCTCCAGTCATTTAAGCTCGAACAAATTCATTGGAAGCTTGATTTTCTACTGGTTTCAAAGAATACATACTGTGAAGACTGCATCAAATCATGTAACATTTGGACTACAGGCATTCAGGGTTTGTGTTTGCTTGGGTTTTTGTTCGGCTTCTCAGTTGCTTTGTTTGGGGGTTTTCAGTTTCTTTTCGGTTTTGGGGGGTTTTTGTAACCACATACAAATTAAATTACCTGAATTTAAAAATAAAAAAATATTTTACCTACTTCTGAAACTCTACAGGGTTGGAATCTGGCTCAAGGTTCTTCTTCCATCTCTCCCGGGATCTCTCAGTTATGAGTTTCTCCCCTGGAATCTCAGGAATACCCATGGCCTGAGCAAACAGGTGTGCACCATGGTCAGTCAGCAGCATGTGCTTTGTCTGCAGAAGACAGACAAGAGATTCACTGACAATTCTTGTTTTGTCTTGTACTGAGCAGTTTTGTATAATCACTATTTTTAGAAGTATCCACTCAAAGAAAATTCCAAATTTTGTTTTTAAAATTTCTACATTTCTATCCACATCCCCTTCCACTATGGCTGAAAAAACTTACAGTTCTCTAAACCACAAAGTTAAATCATTAGTAGAAAAGAATTGCATTTATCTGTTTAGTGGGAAAACAAAAATTTACTATAATGAGAGAAGAAAAATTGGTAAATTTGTTCTTTAGCTAATTTGTATGCAACTTTTTCATACTGTCTCCAATGAATCGCCAAATTACTACACAACTAACGGTTTTGTCCAGTTAACTAAGAGATTTACAAGGCTTCTATTCAAAAGAATGCTACATAAATTCACGTTCTGTTTAAAGGCATTACACCTCATAAAACAACAAAAAAATGAAAATAGCACACACTAAAGTGTTCCTTAATATCAGCTGAACAATTTTATTTTAAATATTTCCTTCAACAAGCTGCTATTCTTATAAACTCAGAACTTCAAATTTAAGAACAGAACACTTGCTAATAGGTTTGACCAAAAAATGTTTGCTCTCTTCTAACAACATTTGCAAGTTCTATTTTGATTCCTTTATTTACAAAGCACTTCAGACCAGATTTTAATTCAACAACCTTATTTTATTCCATGCTTCAAAGTCTGGTTAATTCATATTTTAGAGGAACTTGGCAGATAAATTTAATTAATCCTTACACTTTACTGGTAGCTCTGAAATCTGATTTTTTTTTTTAGATGTGTCAAAAAGTAAGCATTAGCTTCTAGCACAACTACACAGCTGTTAATTGCTCATCAGAGCCTGGTAAGCTTTTGGAGAAGTGGTGGTCTGCAATTTCAGAGCACAGCACCTTACTGAAAGCAAGCCTCTATGTCCATGCAGCTGCACAGCACACAGGTACCAGCTGAGGTCCAAAAAGAACCACATGATGCTGGAGGCAGCAGGCCTGCAGAGCCTGGCAAAGCACCCACGTGGCACATTCTCAGCTCTTGGCCAGAAGCAACGACAGCAAAAGTTGGGTATTTCTGTATCATGCTACATTCTGCAGGACTTTTACAGTCTCAAAGCTTCAGGCTTTTAAGATGTTGCAGACCATCGTCTTCTGTTGATTTCTAAAACAATGAAATGTAATCACTACCACAACCAACCCATAGCATTGCATTGTTTTACAGACTCCAGACAAGCCTCTTCCCAAATCAGACACCCTGATCTCTAGTTAAGCCTATTACAGCCTCTGCACTAACCCCTTCAGACAGTTACAGAGGGCTACACTTTAGAAACATTCCTGACATTGTGGCCCCGACATCAAACATTTTTTAAAATCTAAATGCCTTTTAAACAATCCTCAGTTCATGAGAGTAGTGCTTTAGGGAACAATACTAAGGGGGACAAGGAAGAAGTCCCGTGTACTTGTGAAAGAGTGGACATGAGGCTTACATGCTGAGTGGTGTTACCACGTCACAGAACCTACCTATTTCCAACAGAACTAATGAGTAGTGTTCTTCGACTTGAAAGCCAACTTCTTTGTGCAATACTGCCCCCCTCTGCCACTGCAACTAACCCCCCAGAAGCATACAATCCAATATTCAAAACAGTTTTGTTTTTTATTTGTGGGTGTTGGTTGTGTCAGTTTTTGGTGCAGGTTTTTTTTTTTTGGCATTTTTTCTTGTTTGTCTGGTGGTGTTTTACAGGAAATACCATGACATTTGCTTTTGTCTTGATCTATACCAGAAGGCTGTGTTCTCCAGCAATTGCTTTCTTCAGGAATTAAGACTACATCATCTTTTAAGTTAAAAAAAAAAGTTTTATTGTAAAAAATGGGTTATTTCTAAAAACTTTTTCAAAGGGTTTCCTTTAATATGCAGATTTGGATAACATCCACCTTTGGGCAACATACCCTAGGCTACACAAACAAGAAATACTTGCATATTGACAAATAAGCTTCTATGATAGGGTTTTGTGTTTGGGCGTTTTTTATCTTCTTTTTCAATCCTCACTGAAGATGTCTTAAGGAGATCTTTATTTGTTATTCTCTTCAATAGATCTTGTCAATCAAAAGAGCTGGTCATTGTCAAACAACACAAAAGCACATTTTTCTGTCTCATCCTTCCACAGTTTCATTAATATGTTTGCTAACTTGAAGTGCCTAGCTCTTCTTGAAGACAGTCATACAAAGTAATCCAAAAGGACAAAAAAAAAGGTTCAAGAGATCTTATTAATAAGCAACTAATGCTGGCAATTTTAGTTAATTTCACAGGAAATGGGGAAAATACCCCGAAATTTCTGCAGCTGGCCTAAAATTCAGACCATCATGGTTCTTTATTTAACAACTTTGGCAGTGCAGAGCATAGAAAAAGTCTGACCCTTTTCCTCAAGAAGTCTGGGTTCTAAGCTAAGTTCTCTTTTGTGTAAAGTGCTGCATGACAGAGTAGGAGAAAACATACACAGCTGATGTATGCCAATGGATTTGGTGCTCTCATGTTCATGAGGAGCCCATCTAATGAAGTGTTGGAGCTGAGAAGGGTTATTGACCCA
This sequence comes from Atrichornis clamosus, assembly GCA_013400975.1. Lineage (NCBI taxonomy): Eukaryota > Metazoa > Chordata > Aves > Passeriformes > Menuridae > Atrichornis > Atrichornis clamosus. The sequence goes on from WBMZ01006587.1 coordinate 29,395, forward strand.
TATACAAAAATAATTTCAATGTATCATTCTGTTTATGTTCAATACAAACAGGACAAATTCAACAGAAATTTAACTGCTTTCTCAAGGACTTGCCACACTAGTTAATATATTAAAAGTTTTCCACCTCGAGAAGCTCCTGTGATCAACAGCACCATAAATCATGAATGGAAATTATTCTGGTGCCCTCCTTTTTTCTATTTCATGAACTTGGACAAGTTTGAGCCCAGTGATAATGTGACAGCACGAAAGGACAAATGTGCTGCAACAACAATCTAGAGCACCTACTGTGGCCACCAGATGGAGCCCACACTGTTCCATAATATGACAGACAATTACAAGCAGATGTGCAGGGTGGTTTTGGTTGGTTTGTATGTTTTTGGGAGCTGCACATTTCAAAATTCGTTATGGCATTGAGGCATCTCAAAACCACTGGGAAATACGCATAAAATCTTAAGACCCCAGGAAAACTACTGTCTTATTACTCACGGGTCACACTGTTCAAAATACTTTTAGTCAAGCACAGTAAAAGAAAACACGCTATAAAATGTACTGTGAAATAACCTGGACTGGTGTCCCAAAATTCCTGTCCAAGATGAAAAGAAGGGCAATGATGAATAGAGGAGAAACATCAGTTGGTATTCCTGTTTATGGGAGATGGAGAAGCAGCAGAAACTCACCTCAAGATATATGAAGCAATTTAGGCCAACATTTACATTTGAAATTTATCACCTACACAGAATTTTTTTGCACTTGGGCAAAAAGTAATACCTTTATCACAAAATGTCACTATGTTAGGGCTACACCATTGAACTTGGTCCTGTACTGTAGAATTTTTTGATTTTGTTTCAAATTTAGCCTCAACACTTTTGAACACCATAAGCAAACAATGACAAAAAAGATCTTGTAATAGACAAGACAGACAGGGCTTTATGTTTGTTGGTTTGGGGATTTTTGCTTGATTTTTAAAACACACTTTGGAAAGCTATGTTCTCAAAATCCAGCAGTGTTGTTTTGACTTTATTCTTGTTGACTTTAATGGGATTTTTTTCATGGACAAGACAACAAAGGAAATAAATCACTGATCCTGGAATATAAAGTGAACAATGGGCATTAAAAGAAGTTCTCTACAGAAAAAAATACAACATTCACATTAACATGCTAGAGACATCTCTCCCCCAACTCTTCATTTACATTCTCAAATTTTGCCTTGTGAAGCTGTCTACCACCTATACTTATTTACAGTTCTAATGACAACATAAAACCCATATGGACGAAAAAGCCTTTATTCATTACAAGTTTTAACATTGTCTTCTAATAGACATAGACTTCACTTAGGTATTTATATTCAATAGTTTAGTTAAATGTTCCAATTTTAAAAGCAGAACTATGTTCCAATTAAGAAAACAAAAAAAATTCTATCTGCTTTGGAGGACATTTAGGAAAGATAAATGTCAACCATCTTTATAAATCACCAAAACAGGTTTTGTTTCCTCAAAAGTCACTTTGAAAAGGTAAAGAAACGTAAGTCTTCTCTGTTAATATGTTTTTACAAATATGAACCTTTTCAACAATGGGGCAGCAGATGCACTAGCAGAATGAAAACAAACTCCACAGATGGGACAAACTTTTATCACTATCACAGTCTAGTAATAGTAAAACAGACACAGATATCACACAGATCACTTACTCCATCCTGACATAGATCAGTTGTGCCATTTCTGAAAAGGGAAGTCTGCTGTGGCAAATATTAGATGGACTTCTTAGTGGAGTAAGGTGGGTTTGATCTTACATAGAAGGTCAAGCAATATTTTACTGCCCTGATAAGTTTGATTATCTTGGAAAATCTGTCACCACCACATAGAGCTAATGTTATCTTCTACTGCTGGAAGATTACAACTGCACTAGAACTACCGTCTGATCAGGTCACAGTGGAGAAGGCTACCTAGAAAAATATAAGAGTGCATTACATAGCCAAATATGTAACTGAGTAATTCAGTTCCATATTATTGCAAAGTGAACAGTGTATTATCTAGCATTAATCTTGCAAGATTAAGTACAAGACTCAGTGACAGCATAAAAGCTCTTCAAAAAACAAGTGAAAAAAACAACCAAAAACAATCTTGAACACCAGCAGTGGAACTACAGGAGACCAATGTATAGGTCAAGTTATGTTTCCTTAGAATGCTATTTTTCATAAATATCTCTCAAAACCCCTTAAAATAAGTGCATTCCAAACACTTCAATCCATTTCTCCCTTCCTTCCTGCTTTAAAGCCCTACATAAACATCATCAATGAAGTGTATCAATACACTGGATGAAGTCCAAAGGAAAAAAGCTTCATACTCAAGTACATAATCAGCATACCTTTTCCATAACAAGTCGAGCAACTTTTATTGGGTTTGCTATGCACTTAACTGCAGATACTGCTCCAGAGTCTAAATTCTTCCCATCCATGATAATGGCATCCATTTCTACTTCACCTTTTTCATTTAAAACAGATCCACAACCTAAAGACCAAAAAAAAAAAAAAAAAAAATTACAAAGGAATAGAAAAAGAAGAAAGTCATTAACAGCAAACCACCAGGTGATTCAATTATTAACTCTCATCAAGCAACCTTTCTCCTTCCCAGTTTGCTGACTTACTCAAAGGATCTCCAAAATAACTAAAACAGCAGAAACACTGCTGAGTATAACCACAAAATCCAGCCATTTACAGAAGTCTCACAGACTACAACATCTACTTTAAAATTGAGTTTTATAAGATGAAAAACACACTTCTGGTCCCATCTGAAATTATAGACTTGGTATGAAAGTTAACACAACAACCATTAACAGAATTCTTTATTCCCCAGATCACTTCTAAGTGCACAAAACTATTTTACCTCTACAGTTCCTCCAAAGAGGATACAGAACCCAAAGAAATAGTATAGCATTTGATCCTATCAACAGATTAATGTCACACAGCACTCCAAGAAACTGCCAAAATTAATGGAGCAGAATAAAAGCATCCCCTCACTACTGTAGCAAAAGCTTGAAAGAGCAAGTTCTTCCATTACCAAACAAAAACAGTACATAAAGTAATTTTGAAATATAAAAATTAAGTAATAAAATGTCAAGTCGTTATTTTCTTCTATAATTATCAGTGCTATCACTAATCAAATAGAAAATTAATGATACAAAATGAGACAATGCAAACAGGGTGTTTTAAATAATGCCAATATTTTTATCACAGGGGAATAATAGGTTGTAAGTTATCAAGTGCACAAGCCTTGCTAATGCGGATGGTGAAGACTAAACCTAAAAAGAAGCAAAAAACCAAACCAAAACATGGCAGACTTACACAGTAGCTCAGGTAAAAAGACCTGAGCATTGTCCACAGCTAAGCCATTTTTTTTCTGTTAAAACAACATTAAAGCAGGCCAGAGAACACTGTTCATAACTGACGTTAAGACTTGTATACCAGTGTACTTTAGACCTGAATATATGAAGTTAAATCCCCTGTAACAAGAGGCAACAAAATCCTGTAATCCTCCTCTTGTAATCTCAAAAAACTCCTGCAGCCACATACAGATACACCCTCCCAAATGTTAATTTTTACCTGTCTCCAACGGCATAACTTATTCCAGAGTTCAGTCCTGCATCATTCACAGTATGTTAATTTCTAGACTACACTGATCTGTAAAGAGCTTACAGGTTAATTGCCCTGTGCTACCCTTGTTAACATCATTCTTCCAGCTTTTCCTTACGCTGGTAAGGAATTGTTATCTTTGCTAAACCCTGCCATGCTCTTTTAACTCCCTCTGACAGGATAGGCTTTCTAACCCATGACCACAAAATTCCCACCAGAACTAGGGTATTCCCTTCTCAAGCATCAGTGACCAGAACCATGGTTCCAGGGGAAACTCAACCAGACCCCCTCGTCACTGCATTAATAGTGTCCTATGTCTACTGAACATCTCATGGGATACACTTTAGGATTTTCACGGTATCCATTGGCAGCAATGCTGGAAAAAAAAAAGTGTTTGGCTCACTTATAAAGCAAAGGGCTGGGAAAAGAGCAGAGAGGCAACAGAAGACAGAAAATCTAGAGGGACACAAACAACAAACATGTCTGACATTAGCCAAATCACAGCTGGGATACCTAGAGGAGTACTCCAATTCCCTCTATCTGTGGATAGATTTGTTCTCTGTCCTGCAACGGCTGCATAGGAAAGAGTGTGCAAGGATCAATACAGTGTGAGTTCTTACATCTGGAGTATTCACGCTAAGATGGTTAATACTGCTAGTCAAAGAGATCACAAGGAAATACAACCAAGACTACTTCCTCACCACAAGCAGAACTTGATTTCATTATGCTGCACAGGTCACTAAAATGGTACTTTTAGACAACAGTACAGCTTCTGAGCCCTTGCACCAACCCTACATTAAGATTACCCTACACAGCATGGCTAGACCCTATCCTTCAAAAGAGGACACAACTGAATAGTTGTGCCCATTCTTCCCCATCTTTATTGTTGTCTCTTGCAATGTCTGTGTTTTCCTAGAAAATACTACAGCAAAGCTGACTTTATTCTTCTACAAAGATAAATACCACACAGTGAGTTTTAAACAGCCACTCCAATCAAGGTCCTCTTCATAGAGCTTTCAGCTGATTTTTGCCACATTCTGAGAGAAGCTGTATCTGATGAGCATTAACACCATTAGACGTATCTGTAAGTAAAAGACTACTTGCCACTTAGATCAGCATAGTCAAATCTGAACAAAGTCTTAAGGCTCAAGTCCAGTTAAGCAAAAGATAAATGAGAGAATGCCACTCTGATACTAACTAAGCACCTCTAAGTTCATTTCATGACTTCGGCTTGAATGCTCTAAAAATCAGGATGTTCAACCCAAGTCAATACAATACTCTCAAAACACTGAGAGTTTCATATGAAATAAAAACTCTCCCCTGCTCTCAACTGCAAGGTGAGAAGGAACAAATGAATGTCTTCAAACTAACTGTGCACATAACTAACAGCTATGTTATCTAAAACACGGAGCACTGACAGGTCTTTCCTTCCATGTTCATTCCTGACATACCATGGTGGGAGTGGGGAAATATTTTTGCTGAAATTCATCAAAATAATACATTTGAGGTCATAAGAAGAGGAGAAAGTCTTTGCCTACTACCATTAACAATTCACATTACTGATTAGGAAATCCCGTTATGAACCCTTACTGTACAGATTTATCACTCATATACCATTCCTGCATTACTTCTATAGTATTATTTACAAAATAATTAAATTGCAAGCATTAATGAAGAGAAAAACACCTAAAATCCCCAGCACCAGTAATTCTCTGGCAATAGGTAAATATCAAGCATTAAGGCTTAAACAATGCTGCAAGCTATATCCAAATGTCTTAAAACTGAATATACACAACACAGTAATGGGAGAAGATTTACAGAAAAGTAAAACATCACCACACAAATGAAATGGCAAATATATAACTTTGAAGAATGAGAAAAGAGTAACTCATCTTCCTAAGTGTACTCATGAGAAACTACAGTACATACCGCACTGAGAAATTGCCTATTTCATGCCACTGGTATTTACTCCACTGCAACATGCATAATTCAATAATAATGCAGTAATAATAATAATGCAAGCTAGGATTTTCAGAAGTATCAGGGCAAAACACTTGAAATACAAGATGATTCCAAGTCCACTTAATTCTTTAAAAAATTACCTGCATTAAAATGAGGATCATCTTCCATTGATTGTACTGCCTCCTCAACTGCATCTACGGCACTGCCTCCCCGCCTCAGGACACCATAACCTTGCAGAGCAGCTCTGACAACACCAGCACGACATCCTTCTTCTCGTTCTTTGAAGATCCGGCCAGCTCCACCATGCACCACAATGACAGGCTTCATCCTGCCAAGTTCCTCCCAAGGCCTTCAGCTGTGCACACAGGTCTTTTTTCTTTGGAAAGAGTCTTTAGCATGTGCGCTTTTCTGTATGTAGAAAGACTGCAAGTTAGGTAACAGACATAGGTGGTTTGACTGCAACTATTTTACCTTCCAGAAAGCCAAGTACTCACATGGAGAAGCTCTGCATTCAGGTCGGGATGAGGCCCCAGGCAACTTGGTGCAACTTTGAGGCCAGCCCTGCTCTGATCAAGGGACTTGGCCAGCTGGCACAGGAAGGGCCCCTTCCAGGCTAAGTTACTCTACAATCCTGTGGTTTAGTATGAACCCTTTGTGGTGGTAATACATTACACAGAAACAGGCACTTGACTAACCCTTGGTCCTGCTAACTGCTTTTTGCTTTAGGTAGGTAGCCCTGTGGTCAGAGCACAGTAATATCACCAACCATTAAGAAAGTCAATTGACCAGAGTTCAAGGCTTTCCCAGCTCAACCACCTGGAGCTCAGACCTTTTGCAATACTTTGAACTTCGAGCAGGAAAACGAGGCATTCACACCTGGCAGCCTACACCTTGTTGTTACTGTTCATGGCGTCCTGCGAGCAAAAAAGAGATTGTTGCTAGTTGCTACACATCTTCGGTGATGCAAATCACGGGTTTTGCTTCCAGAAAAAAGCAAAGAAGCGGCAGCCACCTCATCTCCCACTGAAATCTGGGGCACCTCACAGCGAAAACTCCCCACGTGAAAAGTTTCTCGGGGACAGCTATTTTTGGAGGCTGTGAAGAACAGAATCCAACAGCCTTTGCCGTCATCCCGGCAAACCCTTCCGACAGAGTCCCCCGCAGCCCGGTCCCTCGCACTCCTGCCGCCCCAGGGCGGCCACTCGCTCTGGGGGCCGCCAGCCGGGATGGCAGCGGGCCCGAGGCACAGGAAACCCCATCCCGAGCCGCCGTGGGGCACAACATCCCGTAGGCGAGAGACGGGTTTTTATTTCAGCGCAGCTACACTCTTCCCTTACTAAGCCCAGGCTCCCCTGGAGCACAGACTCTGCCTTGCCAGGCTCTGCGGTGGCGCCTCAGCTCAGGGGGAGCCTGCCCCGCTCGCTCGCTCGCCCGCCCCCCCGGCCCCCCCCTCCCCGCGTTCCCGCGGAGTGCGGGGCCAGATCCCACCTGGAGCGCCCCGTCCCCGCTGCGACTCGCGGCCGCCCCGAGCACACTCCCGCATGGGCGGGGCCACAGGCACCCTCTGCCCGGCAGCCGCCCTTAAGAGACATGGCGCTCCCACCCGCGCCAAGGGACGCCCGCACTTAAAATGGCGGCCGCCGGCACTCGCGCTCCACCCTGCATGCCGCAGGGGCCGGGCCGCTTCCGCCGGTCCTGTGGAAACGCGGCGTGGCCCTGGCCCTGGCCCTGGCCACCAGCAGCGAGTGCCGCCACACCGTGGTCGTCCCGGCGTGGTCCCCGCTTCTGCCGCTGTGCTGCTGCCGCCGCGCTGTGCAACGCTATAGCTGCGGTGTCGCACCAGCTCACCGCCTGCCACCGCTTGATTTGTCCTCGAGTTAAATTAGTAAAATGACACCTCTGCCCAAAACCGATCCCCAGCAGCATGTCTTGCTTGCCCGCCCCGTTCCCTCCGGCCAGGCCGGGTTATTCCCGTTCCTAAAGCTCGTGGGAGCTTTGGAGTTGTGTAAACTCAGAGGCGCTGTAGGCCAGGGGACCTCCCGTGTGTGGGAATCATCACACATCCCAGTCAGGTTGGCCCAGACCAAGTGAGGATAAGCTGCATGTGGCCACACTGATCCCAAATTGATGGCAAAGATAAGAAATCAGCTTGATTTTTATTTTTATTTTATTTCAGTTATAGGCTGCTGGTGCAACAAACAGTTGTTTACTAAACAAAGAGCCGCTAAAGGTTCTTTCTAAAAGTGAAAAATAGAGCTTGTTAAAAAACCCCCATAATTCTGAAGTTCCTTACCTGTGTAATTAAAAGTCTAAACAAAAATGTCTCAAAATTTGTACAAACTGTACCCAGCCTGCATCCGGCCTTCTCCCTTGACCATTCCTGCTCTGCTCACCACCTCTCCACTTCCTTGTGTGCATTGTGTAGTCCAGGCTGCAGGGAGAGCAGTGAATGCAGCCTGCTGTGTCCATGCAGGGAGTCGAGGTGATGGGGCTGTGCAAAAGGACAAGGATTTACGGCAATGTGAAGTCACTCAATTTAAGATCTGTTTTGATCCTGAATGTTGGTTGAAAATTAATTAGTGTGGTTTAATTAAAAGGAAGTACTCCGGATGGTTTTTCTTTGTCACTGGTAGGTTTAACACAGAGGAATTACAATTTTTTACATGAATTATTTGAGAGTGCTTCCTGTTTTTATAGAATATTTATCTTGTTTTCAGGTAGTGTCAAGACAGGAAACCAATACTACTTAAATTAAACAGTTTAGAAGAATCAGTTATTTGCATGGACAGCTGAACACAAAATTTATATAGTAACATTAAGTTGAAAAGTTAATATTAGTGTAATGTAACGATTCAAGAAAACAAACATGTCACTTGATAAAACTGGAATAATCTGTTTCTGTATAAACTTTTTACCTTAAGTCCTCTTTGGCTATTACCTTTGTCCTTGTGGTCAAATTATTTATGTGCTTTTTAAAATGCTGTAAAACTTCTCAGAGCGGACTGGAAAGTATTATTTTTGGTTTTATGATTATTATTTAGTTTTTTTTTAATTAGCACATTGAATTGCACATCAGGAACCTGTCTTAAAGCTGTGTAAACTGCTAGGATAAGTTTTAAATAATTACTGTAGAAATCTGTTGATTTTGTTCTTGTTAATTTTCACAAGAGACCTTTGTGTAATATAATTGCCTGAGAAATAAATTTTAAAATATAGAGGATAAATCAGGGGACTTACATGTGGAGCCTTGTGGAGATTAGCTTTCCTGCTTGTAAGCTGAGTGTCCCTTACTTGAAAGAGGTGGGAACACACTACCACAGGTCAGTAAGGGCTAAGAGGGCTGAAGTGGGCAAATAAGTGATCTGGACATGTGGGTAGGGAACATGTGTGTGAAAATACTCTGATATCATAGGGTCTACTCTGCCTTTCCTGTGACTAAAATACAAGTGTATTTGTGCCTTCTGTTTTCCTGCAGAATCAATAAATTAAGGACATGCCCTCCTTCTATAGAAAGAATTCCCCTAGAATCTCATTTAAAATTTAATTTTAGGAACCAGCAAAGAAAATGAAATAAATTGTGAAAGGAACTGTTTTAATGCATATTTATAATAAAGCTATTTTTAAAATAAATGTTTATGTCACAACTTGTGTGTTTATCCATAAACTATTTTAAAATCTTCAAAATATGATGTAGAACAGAAAGCAGGGCTCTATATTAATTGGATCGTAGGAGCATGCAGAGTTGATCAAGGCTAAGGCTGCTTGAGCAAGTGTCATAAGCACGCAGAAGCAGAATGCTGTTCACAGAGTCTGCGAACTTGGATCTTTTTATATTAGGCAGAACTGTCATGGAGATCACTGCAGCATTAGGATGCTCAGGTCATGCTCTGCAAAAACTCATGCATGTTGAATAACTTCCTTCACGTGCACAATTTGATAAAGTCTGTAAACCACTTCTTACCATATTCTTATTGTGAAGAGTGTGCCACCATTTAGGGGAGCTGGAAAAAACAATTCCTCTGACAGTCACTTTTAATTTTTTTATGCAAGGTTAAACTTATGCTCAGGTAAGATGAGCAGTGAAATGTGCAGTAGTAGGACAGTAAATGGTAGATGAGGTATTCACTAAACCACAACTGTGATCAATTCTAACTGATTGGTGAGCTATATGTTGAATAGTTCAGCTGGAAATATTTTCTTGGGAAGAGGGACTAGACTCACCAGTGTCCATGATGTTTTCTCCCCTTCTGCCTGGAAGTGAGATTAATTTGGAGACAGGGTCATTTTCCCTCTTTAGGGAGATTTTAACCCTAGAAGTCAGATGTCCTTCTCATGGCAGATTGTCCCAAACAAGAAGTTGACAGCATGTTACCGCTTCCGGTGTTTAAGTATTTCACACACAGTGGGATGGTTCTAACAAACAGAAGTAAGTGACTCTCAAAAACCTGTGTGCTGGGGAAGAAGGGAGGGTGGCATAGGATGCAGGTCATGGGAAATCCAAAGTCATATCCTAGTTCGAAACTGAGCACAGGGTGGGGTTGACCAGTTTTCAAAGCTAAAGTTTAAAAAGGATCCTGGTAGTTCCTGTTTCTCTGCCCTGTGTATTTACTGAGATTTTAGCAGTATTTATCAGCCTTGTGCTCTGCTGAAAGGTGCATTTGAGGTGAGTGTCCTAAGTAGGAGGCAACCAGACTGAAACATGGATGACTGGCAGAGACTAAAATTAGAACTTTTTGTTTTCCTATTCTTCCTGTTGTTGCAAGAACCCTGAAACCATGTTGCATTTTTATCACTGCACAGCTGAAAAAATGTGTTCATCTGTCACCTCTGTGCTTTTGAAGTCCCTCCCACAGCCTGTGAAGTATATAAATCCTAGTCTACTCCATTCTAATCATTTTAGCTTGAAAGAAGGCAGATCAAGTTCAATTTTTTGAGATTATTTTCAAATCTCAGTTTATCCCAAGCTTCCCATCCCCTCTGTAAAACTCTCTCAGACATTCTTGTTTTGGCTGATCTGCATGTAGCATATGAGCATGTTGGGAGACTTGCCTGTATCTCTGACAGAAGCTTACAGCTTCCCAGCAAACGCAGGGGGCTCTTGGATCGATCCATTTAAAGAAAATGGCATCCTCAGATTATAACAAGAGTTATAATTGCTGTGGTTTGATTCCACACCCCTTGCTAAAAAAACTTGCAAACTCCAGAGCTACCACAATTGCAGGCACATAAACCCCTGGAATTTAGGAAATATTTATCTTATGTACCTCTCAAATTTATTTTGTCTTATATTTTGATTACATTAGGAAAAATGCAGTTCTCTTAGTTCTTAATGATATACAATTAACATGCTAAAGGCTATAATTAAAACAAAGATTTCAGCTTAGCCTATGTTTTAGGCAAAACCATCATTAGTTTTAAAGATACGTTAGAAGATGTTTGCATAAATATTGCTTTAGACAAAGACTCAAGCTTCCAAACACTCCAGGAATTTCCAGGGAAATTTATAGTACACCTTAGCAGTAACAAAGTCACAATTTTGTCGTGTGTGCAAGCTCACTGAGGGTGATAGAAGTAGCCAAAGTAAAGATTTTAGATGGTCTTGTCAATATACAGAACACCTTTGGGAGAAAATTTAGAACAAAACAGTTTAAAATAATTGATGGGGGATTTCCCTGTCACAGTGTTGGAACGGAATGAAAATTAATCGAATGACAAATGAACTTCTGTCAAAGTTTGTCCTTTCTTTGTGACTTCTTGTCACTCAAATGTATGAACCTTTAGTGACCCTAAATGCAGAGTATCACAGAATGCAGGAAATAAAAGAACATCAGCTTTTTAAATACATACTAAGTATATGTATGACATTTGAGATGTTCTTCATACTTGAGAGATGAAGTAGGAATAAAATGAAACTAAGTTGGGACACACAGTCATGGAATTAAAAAAATTACTCTTGTGTAACTTTTTAAAGACTTAACCAAGCTGCCAGGCAATGGAGAGAATCCCAGGGCTCCTGTATCAGATAGAATATTCCCTGTCGTTATTTGAAATGGGGTTCAAATCATAAAAACTTAGTAAATGTGGCTCCAGGGAGTCATTATCATTACCTGCAGGCAACTCTGTGGAGGTGTTTACTTTGGCAGAAAGGTGGGCAGGGAAGAATTAAGCTTTGGAAGTTTGCTGGGTGTGCGTTATATTGCAGGTATGCTTATATATAGCAGTTACCCAATTATCAGAAGGATTATAATGACCATGTGTGGCCATTAGAAAGAAAAAGGCATGATAATTTTGCTTAGTTGAAATGGTTGGTGTATTTATTAGAATTGTGTTTGTTTTTAATGAAGTAAAAAGCTGAGTTGTAACAGTAGAAGAACCATGAAATTTTAAGTGATAAATTTAGTTTAATGCAAATTATTTATGTAGCTAATTAAAGTATATCCTAATGCAGTAATTAACATTATGAAATATTTAGAAAAAAATGTGTGCAGTATACATAAAACTAGATTTAAAAGGCATGTTTAGAAAGGTTACTCTCCAAAGTTCTTCCTCAGTTTATTTCTTAATAAAATTTCAGTTTTTTCCATACGCCTTATCTGCTGCCAGACTGGTTTTGAGCAAACATCTGGGTTTTTTTTAAATAAGGAATTGCATTTCTTTCCCTTCATTTCCACCTAAGTTTAAACTAATACAATATATCTAATACTGTAATAACTATTGATAAAAAGTGCAGCTGGACATCACTGGGACTGTAGATTTGATGTGAACGTAACTACAAGGGAAATGTCAGGAACTAAGGGGTTTTATTTTGAAATCTTGACCTTCTATTTTATTTCTATCCTTAAGTCAGCACCCCAATACTAGTGGAGTAACTAAAACCCAAGTTGTTACATACACATCTAAAAGCCAGATTTAAGGATGGCTTTTTAAAGGTGTTTATGAAATTATTTATAAAATGCAAGAATACTACAGAGAGTAGGCCATGAATATTGTGCTAACAGAAAATTCTCCAGTATAAATCAAAGAAGTCAATCACAAGGCTGGTGGCAGGGAAAACAAATCAAGCAGGGAGAAGAAAAAAAAGTGTATTTTAAAATGAGAATACTAAATGAGATAGCCAATTGATGTCTGCCAGGAATAGACATAGGTCTATTACAGAGTGAATTGATGTGAGGTCTCTGTAAATGCAGTGTAACAGGTGATGGAATTTGTGTGAGATCTTCGGGTAAGCCATGCGAGGATCCTGGAAACAAAAAGCCCTTTTAAATCGATGGTGACATAAATGGGGAACCAGCTGGTTGAAAGTGGGAGCATTATTTTGTCTTTCTCCTCAATCATGGGGATGAAAGCAGTGATGTTTGCCCCCAGCAAACTGCAGTTTCTTCAGTACGGGAGGTGATCATTCCATGAGAGCTTGGAGAAGAATTGATAGACTGGATGTACAGAGATTTCCATATTGTCACTTGTGTTGATCACAGGTGGGGAATATTGTTTATTTTGGTACCATTATCTGAGAAGCTTCCTGAAGCTGCTGAGAGCAGCAAACTTTGTTTGCCTTCTAGTAAGCAAAAATGCAGCTTACACATGCACACTGGACTGCTAGATATCTGCAAAACTAGATATCTTCCTGAGGATTTGATCATGTTGCTGGTGCCAGCATATTTCAAAACAAGCTCCTACGAAAAGAAAACGCAGGGTTAAGTGTTAGTCTGAGGTTACAGAAAGAGGCAATTTGTCATCTGATCTTTAAGGAAAGATAAAAGAATGGGTGTGGATTCACAGTGTATTTTACTGAAGAGACTAAAACTATTGCAGTACTAGCAACACAAACTTACACACAAATGTAATTAGGACTGGTTAAAGATGAGTGTTGTAGGTAGAAAGAAGCATTGCTAGGGATCAAAATGTTGGTACCATGCTACAGTTTTCAGCACTGAAATATATGTTAAGAAATGAGGCGAATAGAAACATCATACCTTGTATTAAAGCTTTTTAGGCCAGATTTAGGTGGAGTTGTAAACTGCAAATCAATTCTTTTATGAACCACAAATTCTCTTTTTTCTCTACTTCATGCACTTATGAACAGCCTCTGATGTTGTCTGTTAAGTCCTTATTTTAATATTCTTGCATAATACAGTCTCAATTTTAACTCTTATTAAGGGAACTCTGAAATAAATCATCATGCATATCATTACATTCAGTAGCCACCTTCTGTTGGGTATGAATTAGCACAATATGAAACAGATCTGTTAAGGGGATTCACATATTGAAGTTATAAGTGAGGGTTTTGCTGGGCTATGCAGGAAAGATTTATTTCTTCATCCAAATGTTTGCACATCTAATAAAACTTACTTGGCATGTATGTTCATGACCATGGAAGCTATTTTTTCAAGGGCAAAGTTTCAGCCTGAAACTAAAAACTTAGTTCTGAGTGTCAGATTGGTCCAGAGAACTGGAACGGGCTTTGTGAACAAAGTGCTGAAGTAAGGCAAAAAACCCTCCTGGTTTTGAATATTGGATAGTTTCTAGTGTTACAGGAAAGGAGAGAAGACTCTCAGGAATTGTGGTCTTCTACAACTACTGAACTTTTCAAATGGGAGAGGTGAACTCTGACCAGTATTTGGGAATGAGGTTTATAGTGTGGGCCTCAAGGTAGCACACCAGTGAGCCTTGACAGTGCATGGGAGTCTCACCATCGGTGATGGAGCTTCTTAGGATGTCAAGGTTAAAATGTGATCTGTGTTCTTGTAACTATACTTTGTGTTTGGTATGCAAAGTTGTCTCCTGCTGTAATCAGCAAGACATTGTCAATTCCAAGGCAACTGCCCTTTTCTTTCCCCCACCTTTTTCATCTTTCTCTCTCCTCTTTTCCCTCCCCCTCCGGATTGCCTTTTTTGTACAGTGGGCTTTGTGAAAAAACTGGCAATGCAGCGTTGGCATTTCAGGTTGATGGAAAATTCAAGAACATAAGATAGTACCCGGTTCATCACATTTGGTGAGCTGTTTCTGCAGAGGAATTTTGAAGGAAAAGTAGTTAACATCTGAACATCAGTATGCCTAAAATTTTGAGAATATCTAGTTAGATCTATTATCTTCCCGCTGCTTTTGTCCCTTTTCTAGCTTTTGCATTTTTAAAGAAATCATTTCAGTACCATTTATTCATAAGTCATTAGAAGTCCCATTTTTTCCCCCACTTCTTAAAAAATAAAAGTTTTTTTGATTACAATATTGTGGATGAATGCTGTCTATAACCAGTAGAAATGCTTCAAAGCTGGTTGAAAGGAGGACAGTAGGCTTTCTGAAATGCTCTCTGATTGAATGTGAGATCTCGGAGCATCCAACTTGTTTTAACAATGGAAACTCCTTTTTTTTCCTGTGTAAAAATAGATCACAGTGCAGTGACCCCAGGGAGAGAAAAAATGAAAAAGATGCGTATTTCTCTCAAAATCCTGACTATATTGTTACAGTCTGTGTCAAAGGATGACAAATCTGAATTGCACTGCTTCCTGTGTTCTTTGAATTAGAGCTTGGTGTGTGTTACACTATTTTGACCTCTTCAAAATTTTGTGATTTAATTAGCAGATTTCTTTTTCCCTCTCCAGCCCATTTTGAAGTGCAGAGAGGAAAAAAAAAAAATATATATGCACCAGTATCGTAATACTTCATTCTTTTCTGAATATAATTGCATATTTTGAATGGAATTTGTATTAAAGTATTCTTGTATAAATTTAAATCAGACGTATATAAAAACAATAAGCTTTATTAACCAATGGGGATTAAAGACTGCCTTAACTGGCTAGACAAAATTTACTCTCCAGTCACTAATTTATAGGCTTGGTGCTTACTAGGGTATTTGCCCAGCTGCACCTACCTTATTAATGTGTTCAACTGTGAATTAGTTAGCACAAGAAGTTGGCAGAGGAATAGGGAATTTTTCACCTCAAGGTCAGTAACAGGGCAGGCTAATACTGATTTTAATGCTGTTACGGTCTGGTAGTTCGGCATGAAGGTGTCTCTATATTGCCATCAGTTGACACGTGTCAACATTCAAAGAAACACTCTTTTCTAACTGACATCCTCTTTGCAAGAACACCAAGTAGCAGGCACCTGCCTTAGCTGGCAAAAAGTTAGGTGTCCTGGCTAAGCTAGTTGTCTAGGCTTCCTCTGTAGCTGTGGGGAGAGGGATTTTCAGAGTGATTCATACAGTTCTAAGATCTGTGTCTAAAATAGATGAGATGACTCATCCTCTGGAAGTACCTGCCACTCTACTGACGACAGAGGGAGACCTAGATGACTAACTTACCCTAGATAGCTAAATTCTGGACTGATAGTTAATATGAGAGAGAGAGCTCAGTATGGATGTCTTTTTCTTTTAATAAAAAGAGGCTCAGGTATGCAGTCATTATGAAAAAGTCTGTATGACCATTGATATGCAGTATATGCCGGAAAAGAGATGGACCTTCGCTGCTGTCCTCGTGTATCTTTCATAAATATGTTGATTTTATTTCTTTCTAAATTGATCTATATCAAGGTGAGGAAAAGGAGACATTTTCTTCACCTTAAAAATCCCACTGGAAAGGAGTAAGTGTTATGGACATTACACAGACCTGTGAAGCAATGAGCATGATATTTATTCTTCGTCAGTTTCCATTACTGAAATTGCTTTGTATTGAAATTGCTTTGTATTTATATGGGTGGTAGTGGATGTAAAATCCACTAGGCGTGGTGTAACAGATTGTTAGCGTGTATCTGCTTAAATGCAGCATGAACATCTGTAGTCTGCAGGGCATTGACTTCATTGTCCACTGCTTCAGATGAACCTTTTTTTGGCGAAGTTACAAAAATTAAGTTTTTAACTCATTAATATTTAATTTAAACCTGTCACTTGGCTAATTTGAAAATTATGAGATCTTAGTGAATATTCAAAAATTATTCACCATATCTGATTTTATATACCAAATTAGGTTTCTAAACAAGGAGTCTAGGCACCGTTTGTAATCAGAGTAGCTAAGGTAAGCAGGAAGGTAGTGCTGTTGTTGCCCTTCAGAGGACTTGTGCTGCTGCCTAGCTTGAATCCTCTGAAATAATCTCTGAGATACTTATCACTCTGTATTTATTGTGGAGGAAGCCTTGTCCGGTTTTGTAGGCTGTTGAAGTGAGCAACATGAATACTTCCCTTATTGTTTCCTATCATAATTCTTAGGTCAGTAATACCTTGTCAACTCAGAGTGGAATGTTTTTCTGAATATATTGAGAATGTATTTCTGAATGTCAGGCTTGCATTAGAAGTGCCTTCTGCATCATTAATGTACATAGTATGCTCAGCAATGTTAATGTAGTAGCATACAATGTAATATAGTAGTGTTATGTAGGTAGTATATGTAGAATGTATGTGTATTCACTTCTAAACTATTTTCCTCTTGTAACTTGATTAACTGAGCACCCCCTGGATGTCCAGAATAGTCAGCAAAATCCATTTGGCTTTCTCAGAAAATTTGCTTTCATTTTGGGTGCTCTCTGGTTGAATGGAAAACAGTTCTAATTTCTACTGTGTCTGCAAGGCCATGGGTACCGAGCTGCAGCTTGGCACAGACACTCTTCACGTAAGGCCCTCTTCACTTGCCATTACCTTCAGAGTGTTAGAATGCGGTGCTTTGGATCAAACAGCACAATGAATTGTTATATTTTTCTGCTGGTCAACACCTGTGTTACGTAAAGCACTACACTCCTACTTTAGCTTTGAAAGTATGATAACTGGCTGTATATTGCTTTATGCAGATTGTACTGAGCTTCAAAATTCAGGGTGTTAACTGATTTTGTACAGTCTGAAAAATCATCTACAGAGTTTAGGAATGTATTGCCATGGTAGGTTGAGATCTGTGGATTTTCTTTTCCTTTAATATGGAAGTCGAAGTTTATGGATAAAGCACAAAATGAATGAAGGGTGAAGAGAAGTCACAAACACAAATCAGCCATGATCAATCTTCATTACACACTGGGAGAAAAAGCACAATATAGCGTATTACTTTATCACCTGGAGGAGTAGGAGTTTCCAGACTTTGAGGAAGAAAAGAAGGGATGTTACAAAAGACAGGCAACAACTATAAGTGCTGTACCCTGGGTATTATCTCACAGTGAAGGAGTTAGGTGACAAAACTACTTTAATATGGTAGCCATAAGATATAGTGAATGTATTCATCTAAGACAATAAACAATCTGATGGATATGGTCTGAATCTGGTGGAAAAGTTCAAATTCTGCTCTTTGGTAATTCTTCTTTTAAAAGACGAAGGAAAGTAAAATTGCAGAGGACACAAGGGTGTATCCGGGGGAACAAGAACATCATTTATAGTCTCCAGAGTTGTTTGATGAGGCTCACTTGCTAGATACCTGATAACAAGGAAAGCCAATCTGTCACTGTATGGTTCCATAAAGAAGATTTGTCTATAACAGAGACTATTAAACAGGGTAATGGAAATTACTTGAGCAGATACTGAATTAATTTTCATTTTAAACATACTCTAAAGATAACTGTCTGGACAGCATTGCAAGTTCTGTATCTGAGTGCATCTATTAAAAAAAAGACTGTGAGAAGTTTGCTGGTTTAGAATATAAACTTGTCTGTGCTGTCAGCTAACATCTCCTTTACCTGGAGCAAAACTTTAAGTGATGCATAATAGAGATAGGACTCTGTTGTGGGCTCCTGAAATCATTACCTCATAAAAACTTCTTTTATTTAATAGAACAATGTAATTTTTTCTCTAGAGGGTGATGAGTGTGGTTCATTATATTTGATCTTTTTCATACCAGAAGAATACTGCTGTTGCTAGCTCAGAGGACTTTTTGGCAAATCAAAAGGAGATTGCTGATTTGGAGCATTTCTCTGTCAGTTTGAAATCCCCAAGCTGTAGCTTCAAGCTCGGCAGTGAGTGCTTTGCAGTAGTACCCAGAGAGCTGAAATAACAATAGAAACCTTTTATCTCATGTCTGAATCCATAGATAGAAAGAGAATGTATATATAAATATTTCTCTTTAATATTTCACATCATGCTTCCACTTAAGAAGTTTAACGTTCTTTCACTGAGAGTGGACATAAGCCAAGCCAAGCCAAACCACAGATTAATCATAAATAATTTACATGAAATCCCTCTACTAAGATATCCCACAATTTTATAAAGAATGAGCACATGTTCTGAGAATACATAAGGATTGCTAAAATTAGCTCAGTTTAACACTCCTGGGAACAACACATGAAGCTGTTGTTGCAGTTTTTCTGACACAGCTGATCATGTTGCTCACTGTTCACAACAATTACATGTTCATATTTCTGGGATTTTTTGTCTCTTTTTTCTTTTCTTAGAACTGCATCCAGATTAAGAAAAAAAAAATCTACTAAAAATTCTGAACGATGTAGACTGTTGAAGGCAGTAGAACAACTATTGCTTCGATAAACAGGATTAGTTTTGGATTACTTTCTCTACAAAGACTGTGCAGCAGTGCCTTACTCCTCCTTGATGTGAAACGTCAACCCCTTCAGATCTCCATGGTTATCTCACAGAATGAAAAGTAAAAGCATTCTGGGATGATTATATAAAAACTTGTAAAGGGTAAGTGCGAACTAAAAAACTGTGTTTGAGTACTAAACTGCACATTTTCAGATGGTTGAGTCTGTGTTTGTATGGTTGGAGAGAAGAATAAAAGCCTTAAACTGTGCAGCAGGGAATGGACCTTGGTTTGGGGAAGATGCAGAAAAGGCCTTATTGATTAATATTAGTGTACCGTTTGAACATATACCTACCAATTTGATTAAAGCAACAAGAAATAACCTGGATTGTATTTGGAAACTGTGGCTTAATTATTAAACTTAAACAATACTAAAGTACAAAATATTCAATATTCCTAAACACCTGTGCAAAAGAGATTTAAGAGCATAGTTAAAGCTAGGCTTGCATATGGATGTACATGCCATTAAAGCTGGGAAGCGTGGATTTCTGCCATATTCTGTAAATGTAAGATACATAAATTAGAATTACTTAGGGATACTGTTGCTTACATGAATCGCTTATCCAGTTTATAATTTATGAATAAATGTGTTTGGTGTGACTACTCTTGTCTCACACTGATCTCAAACGGCAGGAAATATCCTGTATGCAGTGGTTTGCAGATATATAGTATCCATGAGCTATGTTTCTCAATATTGATTACTGTTATGGTTACAGAAAATTCAAAGCTGGAAGGACTCAAACACACCTAAGAAGGGTTTAATACTGATGTGGAAAAATAGTATGAGAAAATCAGGATGCAGTTCAGGGACAATTTCAAAGTACTGCTCTATTTAGATGGTATTTCTTATCTAAAATGTAGTATGAGGAATGGACGGGGTGCTTAGGTTGAGCATGAGTCAACAGTGTTGTGTTACTATAAAAAAGTAAACGTGCTGGGGAGACATGACAAATACCAAATATTTAAAAGACTTTGAAGTAGAAAGAGAATAAGCTGTGCTGTGGAGTAGGAAAATATAAAATGGGCTTAAATCATAGGAAAATTTCAGGCTAAATATTATTGTTACATTATTTTTGCTAGGCATTGAAAGCACTGGGACTATGGAAGCTTCTCTGCCTGCTTGTTTATGAGCTGGTCAGACAAATATCTGTCAGAGATAATATACACTGCTTTGGGACTGGATATGTCATTTGGTTCCTACCAGCTCTGGACTCTATTATTCAATTTGATAATAAAACTTCACAAATAGTTTCCTGCAAATATACATAGAGATACAATTCAAAGGGATATAAAGCCTTTGACACTAAGCACTGCACAAGAGACGCAGTTTTCCTCCAACATAATATCTACTTCTGTTTTTGGTGGAGTAAATAGTCAAGCTTCTAATTTAGCTTCAATTTTATATTGTCATCTCACTATCACTCCTTCTTCACAATATCTCATCTCACCCACAGATCCTTGTATCAGAATAATACCTTTTCCACCTTCCTTCTCAGTAAGTTGGCACAACATAGAAAAGGAAAAGAAAGCACCATGGACAGCAAATTCAATTTAAGTTGAGAATATGATGCTGCTGTTGAAAAGCCAAAGCTTATTCTGTGGTGCATTAAATAAATATCATATGTAAAGCACTGGAGGTAGATGATCTGCCCTATGTGACGTCAGCTGGGCTACTACAGGGTGACACACCATTAAAGAGAATGCACAGACCAACAATAAATATAAGCATGTTAGAAAATACAACCTGTAAAAAAGAGCAGAATGCAGTGGAAAAATGGGGAGTGGAGAGCACTCCCTCTCATTTAGATGTCTGACTCATGCTTTACCTGTATGTGTTTAGTGAAGAGTATTTAGTGCTTAATGAGATGTACATGTATAAAATCTATGGATATAAAGAATCTCTTATTGGAAACTCATTAACTCTTCCAGTCTGTAAAAAGCTGTTACAAAGGCAGGAGCTGTCACTTGAACAAGAAGACAGCAATTTAATTTTTTATCAAAACCTATTTTCAAGAAGGGCTTCTGTCTAAAGCAAGACAAGCTCTATTATATTGCTGTTTCTTTAACACTTCCATGGGAAAATTTTAGAAATAACTTACCCAAATATCTTTCAGGGCTGATCTTGATATGCTGAATTCTGTTTCTCAACTGATCCCCATTTTGGAACACTTTCAAACCTCAATCTCTGTGATTTCTAATGTTTAATAGAGTTTGCTCTTGGTATTTGTAATCAACTCTTTTTTCCTCCCTGTTTTCATTCACTATGTCCCGAATATCAAAGGCAGTGGAAAAGAAACATCCAGAAGGTCAGTGCTAATGCTGCTCTTGTACTTGATTGCTACCAGAAAACGTAGCAGACAGGTGTTGTGAAAAAGTTTTCTTGACAGAACACCATATGCTGATATGATTAGGTCTGGCTGGACACATGCAGTGTTTTCTTCACATGGGACTTCCTGCAGGGAACATACCAGGATGTTTCATAAGGCAGTTGCATGCTTTCATTTATGGCACAAACATGCCTAAGATTAGACTGTAAAATGAGAATAGGCATCAAATACATGATTTTACACTAGCTCACTGATCCAAAATACTTTTACCAATCCACAGTCTAGATGACAAAGAAACTGAGAGACAATGTAAAGTGGGACTGTTTAAGGAAGATTAAATGTGTTTTATTTTATATTGGGATATCTTCAATTAGGATAGGCTGCCTTTGGCTGGGTATCATACAAGCACAAAAGTCTAAGTTTCTTCTTCAAAGTGCTTGAGTTTGTCTGACTCCAACCTCTCCTTATCTGATGATAAAACCATTTGCTAAAATGAAAAATACTAAGAAATGCCTATTTCATGATCTACACCGCCATAAATACAGAGTGATCACAGTGTAGAAGATGTCTTCAAGCAAAAAGGCTTGATCTCATATGATGTCTCTCAGATTTAATGTCTTCAAATACTTCAATAACATTACCTTAAACCACTAGGTAAAGATCTTTCCAGGCTGAAATGACTCAAAATTTTGCACAGCCATTCAGTGCAGTCAAAGGACTTTTGAAAGCGTTAAAAAAGAGAAAACCACTGTGGAAGGGATATTTTAGGTAATTAGTATAATACAGTTCGGGGAGCAGGTTTTGAGGCTTGTTTTTTGTTTGTTTGAGGTTTTTGTCATTATAAATAAATTATATTTCCTAACACGTACTATTTTTTTAAGATGTTTTTGCCAGCATATCTGTCATATAGGCTGTTAAGAATGTTGAAATTGAATTTGCAGCCTTTATTAAGAAATGACTGATTTAACAAACTGATGCAGCTTAAGTGACCCCAGTCTATTTTAAGCAATGCAGAGATTGTTTCTGTTTGCACAGCAGTATCCCAAGTAACTCTTTTATACAAGAAGTACGTATTTGAATTAAAGGCTGAAGTATGTGCAGTCAGTAATGTCTGTGAAACAATATTGGAAACCTGTCATTAGTAAAAAGTTTTCAAACTTGAGAAATGGAATTGCTTTTTCAATTTCCTGTGAGACAAAATATATTTTCCCCATTATGTGTAGGTGACAGCAGACTCATCTGTTAATCATCAATTTCCTCATTAGAAGTTCTTACCTCTTTTTTTTATAAAATTCTTCTAAAATATTTCTCTTCTATTGAACAATAGATTCCTTGAAATAATTACACTTTGATAGAGCATATTTGCATCTTTCTTACCTAATCTATCAAGAAGCACCTTTCCATTTTTCTTCTCACTCTCAATTTCATCTGGCTTTTGATTTCAGGATAATAATCATGGGTTTTTTTAAATCACTCTTGTTATCTTTAAGTGTTGTCTGATGTCTGAAGACATAGTAAAACATCTGCAAATAAATTTCTAAATCTGGTTTCTGGAGGTTATTGCTTTTTATTTTATGGGTCATCAATGGCTATGTTTAAAAGAACATAAAGATTTTGTGTCCAATATATATTACAGTCCATTAATTTAATTCAAATTTTAAAGTTAACTGGAAAGCCTGGTGTGATTAACTGTTGGTGAAGGGATATCATGCAATCT
Organism: Atrichornis clamosus; assembly: GCA_013400975.1. NCBI lineage: Eukaryota > Metazoa > Chordata > Aves > Passeriformes > Menuridae > Atrichornis > Atrichornis clamosus. The sequence goes on from WBMZ01006587.1 coordinate 52,528, forward strand.
CCTTAGTATCTGGTTAATTTTATACAGAATATCTGTTAACACTTGAGGAACCAAGTAAGGGAAACTGTAGAGGATCTAGTTATAATCTGTGATTTGTAAACTGTGAAAAAGTTGGGCTTTGATTGTGCATAGCCTTATAAATGTCTAATCAATATGTTTTCCAAAGGAAAATGAAATTTATATTTTCTCTGTGTCATCTCAACTTTCTTTTTCAGTTCTCTGCCTCATACCTACTCCTTCAGAAGCTTTTGAATCTAGTGTCCCATTTCAACCAAATTTGAGAAGAGACAAAACTTTGAGGTAATTTTCTACAAGTTTCATGAATGAAGATGTTCAAAGAGGAGAGGTGCCTTGAGCAGTTTTGAAGGAAGAGTTGTGTATAAGAGCATTCTTTATTGAAAAGCTATCAAAGAAGCCATGTTGCAGTTCAAACCTGAGAGGCATATCTACAGGATACTAGATTTAATTCTAAATTTCTTGGCATGGTTATTTATTTTAGTGGAATTATTCAAATGTTTGAAAGTCAAAACTCCGAATAATATACAAGTGAGAACACTGTAAAATAATATGAAACTGTGGAAAAGTCTCTGGCAAAGATTGTGATACAAATTTTAAGTTTGCTAATAATTTATGTATTATATTGAACTAGTGTACTAGTACTAAAAGAACAGTAAAAATAACGTCATCAGTGGCTTACAGGGGTGGAAATTTAATGGAAATGAGAAGTGCTGTGTCATGGTTACAATTTGTACTGGTGGAATACGGGTTCCTATAATTCTCTCAAATTTTAAATGAACCTGGTGAGTGTTGAAAAATATATTGCAATATTGCCATTAGTTAATTTAATGGAGAAGGAAAAAATCTGTCAAATTTTCTAAATATGTTGACCTGCAGAGGACTTTTAAAATGCCAAATTTTAGAAGTTCCTTATCCATGGCCTGGAGCCACAAAATGCAATGAAAGTATTTTTGCTCTTGGTTTATGAGGATGGGAGTATTGATCTGAGATGGAAATCCTTGGGACACAGACAGCCAAAGTCAGTGAAAGTTGTTGCAGGGACCTGGAAACTACTTTATGTATATGAGGAAACACCACAGAGCAGCTGAGGAGTTCTGTAGCGTTGGTGACATGATGTAGTGTGTTTCGCTCTGGGCGAGTCTATGTTCTGAAGGTCTTAACAAGTCAGAGAGTACACAAAAAGTGCAATAAAAGCATCTTAGAAGCAGAAGAGAGAAAGAGGAAAACTGAACTTGTATTGCTTGGCTACATGATAGCCAAGACTCTACAAAGGCACAATAACAATTTATATATACTTGAATAGTGTACAGAAAATGAAGAGAATTACACAGTTCAATGAACAGGGTATAGAATTGAGAATTAAATGAAGGAAAGTTGTATTGACCAGTTCTAGAACTCAGCTCCTGTGATGTTAAATTTCCTCCTTGCAACAATCCCAAGGGAAGAGGAAGAAGCCTTCTTTTAGTGAAAAAGACCGGTAAATGGCCATTAATGAACAATGCTGTACAGATACATGGGGGTGTGCTAGGCTGATGGTTGGACTTAAGGATCTTAGAGGTCTTTTCCAACCTTAGTGATTCTACATTGCTATGATCCTAGGATGTAACTCATGGCAAATTCCTAATTTAACAACATGTAACTCTGAAGGACCTAATGTGACCGTATTGTTTGACCTACTCTGTAGTGGGAGAGGGAGCATAAGAATTTGGAAAATTATGTATTCAGTGTATCTTTTCTGTCTACTTCTTTGCTCTCTACATATGCTGAATGCATCATATAAGAAAAGTCTAAATCTATTTGTGTTTTAGGACTAGTGGAAGATGGGTATTCTCTTACTACTGGAGAGAAAGCATTTTAAAGAATTCCATACATCTTGAATAAATTTTCAGATTGAAAAACTAAAATTAAGGAAAGATTCCTAATTTCTGTGTAGTCAAAAAAAAAGAAGGAATTCACTGAGAATTCCCTGTTGATACTAAGTGAACCAAGTGAATTCCCTGGTAGAATTACCAGGAAAGTGCAATGAGCTTTCTGGCCATGTAGTCCTTGGGCACCCAGTTAATGGTAGTGAGTGGTGAGGATGAAGCACGGGATGCTAAACTGCCTCCTGCTGGTCAGTCTGCTTCTGATATACATTTAAAGAATATATGAGAATTAGACTGGCAAATGAGGTGCAGGACGTGTCCCTTCTATAGGACTATTACACCATTGCTTGGTATGGACAAGGGATTCATTCGTAGTGAAGGATGTTTCCCTACCCTCTCTGGTGGCCCTATCCCACAGAGCTGGCCGTGGCAACAGCTGAATGAGAAGCAAAAGCAGAGCAGACTCTCTGTGATGCAGAATTCAAATATTTTTCTGTGATATGATTTTGTTAAGTGTGAAATCACCAACAGATTTATATGTTTTTTTCTCACCAAATATGTTATCTACATCCTAATTGTAATTCAGTTTTGTATCTCAGTGGACCTAATCTGGAGCTGCATTTGCCTAGACCTTGATGCTTAATTCCACTGTATTTGTGATATATACATTTTCTTGAACCCAGCCTGCATCTTTCCCTCCTTTAAAGAGCCCCCTGAAGAAGAACACTGCTGTAAAACTTATGAAAAATTACGCAAGCAATAATAGCTAACAATAGCTGCGCCTTTTTAAAAACCTTTTAAGCTGTTTGTGAGCTGTCCAATTTATGGACTTACATCTTTTGAACCATTTTCACCCCATGTCAGTTTACTGATAGCACACACCTGAGGCTCCTGTTTCAAACTAGGCTTCATCATGGAATTCTACATGTGTGAAGATGCAGTGCCCTCCAGTAAAGCTTACATATAGACTGCGTGAATGCTTAGGCCTGACTGAGAGGCTCTCTGAAGTCCCAGGAGAAATTTGTAAAAACAAAACAGTTTCAGGATTGAAAATAGAGATAATAAATTATTTGAAGTAAAGGATCCAAACACCATATGTTTGTGCAGCATCCAGCATGACAGTCACCTTGATTATGCCCAAAAGCCTTGAGTATGTGACAATCCCAGGTTGCATTATTTTATTTATAAATTATGTAATTTTTCCCTTTCTTGCCATGAATATGTTTTATCTTCCCTCAACCTAGCTGAAGTTTGTTTTCCCTTTTATGAATATTTGTCTTCCTATCTGTCATATATTAATTTGGAAAAGAAAAATATAACTTTACAGAATTAAATAAGCAATTGGCCCTAGTTTTAAGCCAACAAAGTCATAATACTCAGTATTCCAGGCTTGAACCCAATAATTTATCCTCTGTGGCTCCCAGGACTTACACCAGCTCTAAAATAAATGAGCACAGTCCCAAATACTGAGGCTGTCTTGTTATCTCTATATGTACTTTTCAGATAACAGACATTAAATAATTCACTATACGAAGTCTTATTTCAATTAAAATGGTAAAACTGATAAAGAAGTTTTCGTTACTTTTGGGAACATATCTCTGGCTTGTAATTGCATTAATTACAAATACACACAGTTGAAAAGTTATTCAAATGCAAATTTTCTTAATGAGAAGAAAGCAACTGGGAGTATAATTTTTAGTTGTTGCAGTTAATGAAAGTATTTGATTTTGTTTTAATTGCACTTTTAATAAAATAAAGTGCTCTCACAGTGATGAGGTTTCACTAGTACTGCATCATCTCACGGCAGTGCTGGAGCTTCCAAAGGCAGCTGATGGTGGATAGATCAGCCGGCGCTGGAGATAAGCGAAGCAAGCCACCCTCGCTCCTGGGCAGTGCTGATCGCCGGCTAACAGCAGTGTACTGAGAAACGTCACCAGAATGACCCTAAAGGTTCTCTCATATTTTACCTAACACTGGTAAGGAATTGCAATAACTTCTCTTCAAAAGGATTGATGTCAAAACGGATTTACCTCCTTCCTCAAACTTCCTTCCCTCAATATATTTTAAATTATTATTAAAAATAACCAAGTATATAGATATTAGTGGGTCACCTTTCAGTCTTGCATGTGAGATGGTATCTCTGAGCAAGAGCAACCACCCGGGGAAACAGGAAGCAACAGCCTGGTGCCTCAGAAACCACATCCTGCCCCTCTGCACCCTTCAGTCTGGGAATGTTGGAGAAAAAAGGGTGGCGAACTCCATCATTGGACAAGGCTCCTGGTACCCATGAGGACTTATATCTAAAGCTCAGTGGGTTACATTTCCTCAGCCGTGGATTCAGAATGCCATGCTTTCAAACTGGTTTTGCAATGCAAATAAGAAGTGAGTTTCAGAAAGTCTTGGTCTATTTGCAGACGACTTAGGAACAGCAAAAAGACAAAACAAATCAAATAAATAGGAATATTTTCATTGACCTCTAATTGTAATTAATATAGTTGAAGGTGCGATAAAAGATTCTCAGAATAAATCTGAGCTTTTTGCTTCATATTATGAAGAAATCTAGTTATTTTAGCATTTTAACAGAATATAATTTCATATAGAGACACAGTGTTAATTTTATGGTTTTTTTTTTTTGAAGAAGCAAGTATTCAGAGATACATACATGGAAAATTAATTTTTCATAGATATTATGCGTAAATGAAATTTAGAGAAAAGTATGCTTATCTTAAATTGAATAGATTTGCCAAAGAATCCTGATAAGATTTCTCTTGCTGCTAATTTTTCTCTGAAATGAAAACACTATCAAGCAACAAAACCAGATGTTTAAGCACATTTTTGCAGTGTGGAAAAGAGGGTTTTAAGATGAAAACTTCTGACAGATTTTCATCCCAAGCAACAGCTTATAGAAGTCCATGGAGATCTCTCAGATACACTTAGCAGAATTCAGGCGATGAGGCAACTCACATGACAATCTCGGTGTTTTACAAAGGAAATACAAGGTGCACAGGAGTGAAATAAAGATGAGGCAAGAGCAGGAGTCAAAAGATATCATCCTGGTAAAGGAAAGGTGGTATAGTGAAGTTCAGGTCAGAGAGGAGAGAAAGGATAGAGCAGCAAGAGGAACAGGGGACAGTAGATTTGCAGTCTTCCCAGTTACCCATTTTCTTCCCTTGTGTGTGAATGAGGCATATCTCCTAGTGAATGCTAAGCATTTCGGCTTTCTCCCGCAGAAGCTCATGGCAGGAAGCTATCTCAGACCTCCTCCACCGAGCCTGGGGTACATGGACAGAGTTGGTTTTGTTTCAGGTTGTTTCTGCTCCAGGAGTAGCTGCACTCATTTAACAGCATTTGGATGAATGAGCTAGAGAATGTTTTCATGTGCTAAGGATAGCTGGTGTAAGTGCTCTAAAATCTGTATGTTTAGTCAATTTTGATTCCATTGTAGACATGGAAGTCCAGAGATATATTTTGGGGAATTTGTGTCCTGGGGTTCTCCAAAGGAAGCCTTTGCAGAAAGCAAGAGCAAGCTTTTATAACAACTATCAGATTCCATGAGTGTTTTTTGCTTCTTGAATACTATTGCTGTAGGGGGATGAAGAAAAGGAACAGGCTTTGAATGGCCAGGATGGGTATAACTTTTACACTGTGAAATGGGGAAGCAGATGATGACAGAGCAAGACATCGACTTGCTTTTAAGTGCTTACTATTACTGTAACCATGATGTCATGAAAGGTCATTGACATCATCAGCTACAGAGCCAAGTTTACTTACTCTTTTCTGATACAGTATTTCAGACAACCATTAGCCAATCTCCATTGTGCTATAACAAAAAGAAATTTAGGGATGGGAACTGGGCATTTCTGTGACCCCTGCAGCTAGTGGGTGGTGTGGGATCCCTAGAGCTGCTCGCTGACCTTGGGGGGACCCTTGTGTCAGTGCCCTGTGAGCTGACCCTTTCCTTCTCTGTGCAATACTGACAGTGGTCTTTCCTCTTTCAATGACAGCCAAGGAAAAACATTGTCTGATTCTGCATACCTGAACTGCATCACTATAGCCACATCTTAAATGGATATCTGCAGCTGCTTGAAAGTCTACTGGCATGTACAAAAGTGAATGTAAATGCATTCTCTTCAAGAAAGAAAGTAGTTCTCTCCTGAATAACTCTGCTGAGGCAGTAAATGCATCCCAGACATGTCTTGTGCCCTTTCAGAATGAGGAAGTCAACAAATATTAGACTTCCAGAAAACCATGAAATGAAGAGTTATTTTAAGTTCTCAAATAACCTTAATTCTGCTTTATTTGAAAAATGACCCAAGAAACAGATAAGTTCTCTCTTTCTGTCTCCCTAACAGTACTGAAAGAGAAACTGCTTGTGTTTTCTCTGTGATCATACTTGCCCCAGTCCAAAAAAGTACACCTTATCTGCTAAATTTTGCAGCTACCTCACCCTTTATCTGGATGCACATGTACAATATAACACTTTTTTTTTTTCTTTTTTCAATTAGTCTCTACACAAACTGTTATTATTCTCTGGCTTCAGTGTTGAGAAACTTTACAACAAGCATACCTGTAAGCTGACTATACCCACCTTTCTTCCTGAAATTGCTAAAATGTATAGAATAATTGAGATTGGAAAGGACCAGCCATTAAACCAGCACTTCCACATTCACCATTAAACCATGTCCTCTAGTGCCACATCCATACACCTTTTGAACACTTCCAGGGATGGTGATTCCACTTCCCTGGGCAGCTTGTTCCAATGTATGACCACCCTTCCAGTGAAGAAATTTTTCCAAATATCCAGTCTAAACCTTCCCTGGTGGAACTTGAGGCCTCTTCCTGTCATCCTGCCACTTGTTACTTGGGAGAAGCAGCTGATTCCTCCTCACTACAACCTCCTTTCAGGTGGTTGTAGAGAGTGATAAGGTCCCTCCTGAGCTTCCTTTTCTCCAGGCTGAATAACCACAAATGTGGTTTATTATATATCTTAAGGCACTAGCACATCACTTTTTTCTTTGATCACATGTCAAGGCCTGATAGAGCTCCTGTTCTTGCACAGCACACGCCCTGATGTCTCCTCTTGGACCCCACAGCTCACCCATGCTGCCCTTGCCACATGCTGCTGTTACTTTCATTAGGAGCGGGACACTGGGATTTTTACCAGCCTTCCCAGGGCTACTGTCCTCACGGGAAGAAGCGAAAGGACAGAATTCAATGTCTCTGTATTTATTAAGCTTTCTCACAAATTTGGGGTTTGCTGGATTTGAAATTATGCAAAGATGTTGTCAGGTATTCATAGTTATTCTCAGTAAATTCTTGCACTTGGATGGCAGGGATTCCACCACCTCCCCAGCTAATCTCTTTTAAGGCTTATAATTAGAAGACAAACTGTTGATAAACATTCCCTTAAGCATGATTTAAAAAATCATGCTTACTGAAAAGTAATTGTATACTATTTTCGTCTTTTCAATAGAAAGAAGTCATCTTGCCTAAGGGTAAATATCTGAAAGTTGGTTGTCGATGTCTAGACTCATCAACCTAGATTCCCTTTTTAGCCCGCTGAAAGAAACAGGCACCTCCAGGGCATGATTCATCTGTCTGTCTTAGAAGAAATGGTACATGGAGAAGGATTGCTTTCTGAAATATATGCCTCAGAAATGATTAGAGTTGTACAGGAAATGGTTTTCATATTCTGTGGGAAATGGATTTAAAGAACTGGTTTTCTTCAATACTAGAATGAAGGAAAAAACTTTCAAGAAATTTTCAAGGAAATTACAGATTTAAAAATTCACTCTTAGTAAAATGAAGGGCTTATTTTCTTATGTTTTCTTCCTTTAGGTTTTATAACTCACAATCAAAAAAATTAATTTGGAAATGAAGAGAAGTTTTAATAAGAAAAATTGAAACTTGATGAGATCAAAGTGGAATATTTTGATTCACTGGTATCCTTCAACTTGGATTGTTTTTTTCTGATGAAAGGTCACCAAAATTGGTCCATTCATACAGAAAGTTTTGATTTCCCTGGAATGATATTTTAATAGAAAAATGTGACAACCAAATTTTTTCAACCAGCTATAGAAGTTATGTGTGAGTGGACAGAACTTTGTACAAATAACTGTTTTTAGTCTCACTACCCTCTTTATAAAAGCATTCTGCTTTCAATTAACAAAGTTATTTTAACTTTCCTTAGCCTAACAAGTAGCTCTCATTTAAGAAAGGGCTACCTGTGGTATAGTTTTTAGAAATGTCTTACAAAGGTAAGCTTCTAATAGAAGCAATAGAAATAATTATGTTTATAAGATTATTTTGGGCTACATTGTTGTCACAATTTTCTTGAAGGACATGACCAATAGACTGAAGTATTGTATAGTCCCTACTTTCATGTGACCAAGTGCAAAGAAAATAAGCAGGATGATATTGAAATAGGGAGAATTTGTTTTGGTCCCTCCATAAAAAAATTAGCCAGGGATTTGAGTTTTGCATTATAAATGATTGATGGCTATCAAGCTGAGACTGTGAGGCTAATACATTGAGCTACAGTATGACAATAACAAGCTGTGACAGTCTAACTGAGTAAGGGAAAGTTTCACAGAACTGGGTGTCTGGAAGGAAGACGTCAAAGTTGACAAATGACTTCTAGCTAAGTTGCTTCCTTCTGCAAGGCATGTTCCAGTGTTGCTGAAGGACAGATCTTAAATGGAGCTAGACAGAACTGAACACACTTCAGTAAATATCTTGCTGAGAGGTTGATTTCCACACCAGAAAGAGGGAACAAACATTTTTAGGAAAATCTGAATATCTTAGACTTTGTTCAGACATACAATGTGGGATTCACCTCACTTTATGGTGAATTGTCTACTACTATTGACACTGTAGTGCCAACACACCTTATAGTCCATGAAGAGAAGTATATATTTCGAGGGTACATTTTAGATATAAGCTTTACAATGAACACACCTAAAAAACATATATTTGTCTCGCCAGATTTGAAAGAAAATTTGGGGTAACTACCTTAGATGTCAGTGCTTACAATGGACCCATTCACAGATCTTCAAAGAAATCTCAGGATTTGATAAACTAAACCACTGCCTATAGAATGTTCTAGAATTGATTTTCCATTTTTACTATATTGATTTTTTTAATCTGCTGCTTGGATTTAATTCACTGCCAGATGTTTTCTATAAACTAATTAGCTAATTGTTTGAGGGAATAATGAAAACTGAAATATATATGTGATATCCTAGTTAGGAAGAATCTGACCACTGTGCATTTAGACCAGTCAGAAGAGGAAAAAGTCTTATCAGCTTATAAGCTCTATTAATTTTTTGCCAGGATATAAGCAAATTGTTAACAGAACATACTAATTAAATTTAAAAGGCTTTGGCTTATAGTTCCTAGTGTGATACTGTATTATTCTTCCCCTGTGACACCTCAATCTCCCATGTTTAGTTCTGCAGTATTCACTGGGCACGAGGTTAATTCAATGCCTCATCTGTCTGTAATGCCAGAGACTGGAGCACACAGACAGCCCTACCTGTCCCAGCTCAGCCTTCCTAGGACCTCCCCCATCCATTTCCCAAGTCCCAGCACCTCCATTTCATCCTGTCTTGGGGTCGCCAGTCCCTGCCCCAGCTACATGACGGCGTTGCATGTTGCTGGTCCAGTCTCTGGCCGAGTGTGCCGTAGCCCTAACTGGTTCCCTCGGCAGAAGGAACCAGAATTCCTGGACCAGGTGTGCTGCCTGCTGTGCCTGGGGTTGTCGATGGACCTGCCCATCTCTGCCCGATGTGCTCAGCACCTGCAGGATGGCACAGCCTGTGCTGGGATTGTCCTCCCTCCCTGAGGGAGCAGCCAGATGCTTGCTGCTCCCCAGTGTGTCGTCTTGTTCAGTGTCCTCTGAGAGGCTAAAACATTGCTAATCGCTGCTTGCCGTTGATAAGTAGACTCTTTGTACAAGCAAGTGCTGATCTTCTTTTTTCAGAACAAGTACGGAGACGGAGTATTTTCACCTGAAATGGTAAAAGAAGAAGAAAAGCCGTCACAAGTCCAGGTTGGGACATGTTCTCAATTTCCTAGACTGTTTGAAACAGCTCTTCGCTGGATGACATCAGAAATGCCCGAAAAGTGTGGACAAAGATGTTAGAGGAGCCCTGGGTGTTAGTGCATACGCAAGTTTGGGAAGAGTGGTATACCTGTAGATAAGAGTTAGAGTCAGGCCTTAGCCATACTCCTTTGGCTCCCAGGAGGGGACAGAGCTGCAGGCAGGCACTGCTGCGCTCTCGATGCTCAGCATGAATCGGTCACATCAAGCACCGTGGAGATTTCAGAGATGTGCCTTCCAGAAGGTGGAGATTGCACAACAAAGGTAATAAAGACCTTTGCTTTTGCATTACAGTTGCCAAAGCATGAACGTGTAGCATTTTCAAAATATTCAAAGGTGGCCAACATGGCAGAACAGCTGTGGCACCACCGTGTTAGAAACAGCAGAGTTACTGAACAAATAACTCAAACACATGGAAACTACTGAATCAACATCAAAAATGCTGAGTGGCAGATATGGAAAAGATATTAATCTGATGGAGAAAAATGGTATCAGAAAGAACTGTATAAACAGGATTATATTTTTCAAGACCTGCGACTAGAAGGTTTAAATGACGGGAACATATGGTAGCATGGCAATGAGAGGCAAGTTTCTCAACGGAGGAGGAGCTGTTTAGACCAGAAGAACATGAAAACAGGCATAGTATGACTGACCAAAACTCACCCTGGCTACCTTTCATGTATCCAACAGCAGCCATAAGAAAATAAAGAAAAACTCAAGAGCAGGGCAAATACTTACACCTGATGCTCTACCAACCTTTAACCATCTTCATCTTGGGGACTTCCTGTGCTTCATATGATTTCTGCTTATTGTAATCTTCAGAGGATTTATTTTCAATTAACTTACAGTGGCCCTTTGAATTAATGTTTCATTCAGATCCTGTTGACAAAGCAATCCCTGTCTGGGGCTGTCTTGCACCAAAACAAACCCTCTGTGTTTTGTTTTGCACCAAGTTCCTATTGTCTTCATTTAAAGTTCTGTTCTTGTCTTGGAAGACATATTGAGCAGCCCATCAGTGTTGAAATGAATGTCTGTAGATATGTTTGACTAACTAACAAGATAAGATTGCCTTCTGAACAGTATTCACTGAACCCCCAACCTTCTAAGCAGTTTGGATGGCAAGTTTTAAATATTTGGACATTTCCATGCTTTTAATGTCATTGTTGTTCTGCTTTGAAAATATCTCATTATTCAGTGTTTCAGAAGGAGGACACAGTTTTTAGCACACCTTACTCCAGCCTAGGTAAACCCTAAGCATTTCTGGCATACAAGAGTTTTCTCAATCACTTCTAGCTTACTTTCCTTTTTCTTTCCTCCTCCTGTTTTTCTTTCTTTTTTTAATGAGAGTCTCGTTTAGATAAAATAACTCTTTCCTAGGTAACAGGGTTATTATATCACACCATTTAGATTTTTAACAATGCATTAATCAGTTGACATTTCAAAATGGCCAGAAACTTCAGATGCCATCCTTAATATTTTCCATCAGTGAATTGGGTAGTGCCAAGGAGAAACCCAAGCTGCATTTCCCCTTTATTTGTGATTTATCTAAAAGATAACATAGTCAGATTTAAAGAGCAGTCCAAGAACATCTAAACAGTTTTTTCTATATAAGATGGTAATATAAATCTAATAATCCAGAAAGTAAACCTATTTGAATACATCTAACAGGAAAATAATATGGAAAAAATGAAAATAAAGTAATATTTACAATAGTTATATTATTACTTCTGTATCTGATAATGAGTTAAAAGCAGAAGGTAAAGCCATCTTTATAACAAGTTATCCAAAGATAACTTGACAACAGACCTCCTCTGTTTAGAAACTGAAGCAAGCAAATGTGCATCTTTGCTTTTGTTGGGCTCAAAATACCCTTCACCAAAGTAAGACTTCCTGTTTTGTTTCCATGACAATATGTGTGACTTATGAAAGCTGTGGATCTTTTTGCCTAAGAGATGTGACTAAATCAGCACATTTTATTTGCCTGTAAGTCTGCTTTTTTCTTCTCAGACATGAGAAGACTTTGTTCAAGACTTTTTTCCAAGAAGTTCTGCAGGCTTAGCTTCCATATTTTCATTCTCTTTTACCTAATTTCCTCAGTGTAGGAATGTTCTCTTCTATTTCTATAGTAGTTAATCTAATCCTCCTTTGTTTTCTTAATCTTAACAATACATACTTTCCCTGTCTTTAGCCAGACCAATTTTCTTCCATTTCAACTCCTTTAGTGATTCATTACTGAACTGCCTTTTGCACTGAAGATTCCTCTCTCTTCTTATCTGAGTTACATAAACATAATAGCCACTGTTTCCTCAAACAGTCTTCTGATTCTTGTCTTCCTTCTCTGTATTATCATTCTCTCTTTAGCCCATTATTGATCAGTTAACAAATTTCTTCCTCAATACAGTCTTCAAGTTTGTTTTTTTTCCCATACATAATGTTATTACTTTCACCCCCATCTGATTTCATGAGTAGTAATTTTGAAAAATATTTTCTCTTCCTGTAACCTAATATCAAATTTCCATATAAATAGATGTTTGGTCACATGAAGACCAAAGTAATTGAAATTATAATTTCTTTCCAAATTATTTTAATACAGCTTATTTTTCTTCTTTTTAAGTTTCCTTTTCTTTTCTTGTTCCATACTTTTAATTCTTCCCTTATGCTATCAATAAAATATTCTTATTGCATCAGCAAAGCATCTTACCAGTCTGTGAAATTATAATTTGCTAAAATTTCTTATTTGTAAGGGATGATTAGAAGGGGAACACATTAATGCACTTCCACATGTACATAATTAGTCCACTGAAGTTACTGCTTCAAAACAATGGCTTTAAGATCTCACCAGAATTCAAAAACTACTGATAATTGAGCAGAAATAATTGTACTATAAAGTCTAGAAATGTTCACATTCCAGTGAGAAAACCATCTGACTGCTATTTAGAAGAAATCCCAAGGGAAAAGGATTTTTTTTTCTTTATATTTCAGTGTTCCTAATTGTTTCACAGAATCACAGAATTTGGTCATCCAAGGAATTTTCATCAGGCTCTGGTGCTTTGTCTGCTACTAGTGACTTGTTAAGCCACAGTTCTGACCCTGGAAGGTGTTTTTATCTATGCATTTTTTGCAGTTGAATCAAATTCTCCAAAGCTGAGAGGGAAATATTTCTATCTTAGCTTTTAAAAATGTAAGGCCATAACCCATTTTAAACTGAAGACTATAAAATAGTCTAAATTTTATGTCATTTGGTGTATAATATTTATTTCTACTCATCTAATTCATCCTTGCCTTTTTGAAAAATTAATTAAAATGCATTTTTCATGGCATAAATGAGGTACATATACTTAGGTATTTCTGTATTATTTATGCTTTGATTTTTGTATTGCTGCCTACTCTGTCTCAAAAGGCTAACTTCCTACAGAGACATGTACTGGAAAGGATGGAATAAGCATAAAATGGATTGGATTTGGTTCAAGTAGAAATGTCAGCTGTGATATAAATGGTGTATCTTGAATCAGCAGTGAGTAACTAGAGCTACTGTGTTGATACAGTGGAGACCAACAACTGGACCTTTGCCTTTTTGAATGGTTGACAAACAGGAAAATATTCCATCTAGATGTCCCACTAGCCTTTCCCACACCTTGTGAACACTGAACACCACAGATATCTTTCTATAGATATGCTGATTTTTAGAGATAGGTCCTGTACTGTGAAGACACAGCATTCCTTTCAGCAGCCTTTTCAGTGTCTGGCAAAAATGCCATCAACATCTATGAATGGGCAGATGTGATGCCAGGGATTTCAGTTCAAAGCATTTCAGTAAAATAAAGGAAATTTAATTTCTGTTTTGTGCCATATCCTGCACATAAGTACTAATTTCTAGAGTCTTCTGATGCATGTCATGGCTATGAACTTGGATTGCTTTTGAGTCGGCATTTTGTCCTGTCAAAAATATACAAGCATTTGACCACCTCAGCACTGGTGTTTCTTTGAAGAGCAGCTCTTCTTTGGTTAATCAAATCTCTTTTCCATATACAAGAAAATGAGTTTTATCCAGTTGGCATTATTATCCTTTATTGTTTGCAGTTAGTACACACAGTGCAATATCAAAAACCCCTGAGGAGGGCACCAGCAGCAACGACTTGGGATGCAAAGTGTGTGTAATAGGCTGCATTTCTAACTCCTGATCAGACCCGTGTGTACTGGACATCGTCTACAACAGTTGCATTTGGTTTCGAAAGGAGGTGTGGCTATTGTATATATCCTAGATAAAAAGAATATATCCTTCTTGCTTACATCTTTGGAAAAATCTCCGCCAACCTTGTTTCTCTGATCTGCAAATATTAATGCAATTTTAGAATCTTTTGGTGAGTTTTCATTCAGGATACTTTATGCAATCCTATTCATCTATTTGCAAAAAGAGAAGCCGGAATGCATTTTTGAAATGGTTAACAGGGCAATTAGGGTGATGGAGAGCCTGTGGGAGATTGGCTCTCAGTACACTAAATCAAGAGCTAGAAGGAGAAATGATCACTGCCTATAAATATAAAGATCAGTGTAGGAGTAGAGCTGTTTAAACTAAGGGGCAGCAGTACAGGATAGATGAAGAGAATTTGGCATGAATTAATTCCAGGCTTGAAATTCAAAGAAGGATTTTAGTACTCAAAACAGTCAGGTTCTGGAACAATCTTATAACAGTAACAAAGTAAAAATGTGATAGCTTGGTGCTTGATTGAATTATGAAAGAGATTGTGTTATATGATTGCTTGCGGCAGTTGCAGTTGGATCTGTTATCAAGACAGTTCTTCTCCGTTTTTTTTCCTATTCTTCTGGTATATTTTTTGGCCCTCTCCATGTTTTTTGGCCATCTCCAGATTCGAAGTGTGAGAAAGCAATACCTGTAAACTGTGTGACTGCAACATGAACAAAACCATTGAGAGTAAGGAATTTTTATAAAAATCTTGTTTTTCTCTGGGAAGAATAATCCAGTCCATGGCCTTTTGGACAGCAACAGAGAGACGTATTGCAGGCATGTATACAGTTTGTTATCTTGGCCAGTACATAAAGGTATGCTCTTAAGGAAACAAGGAAAAAATTCAAGTTAGTGTTTCGAAACACTGAGTCCATGTTGAATAACATTTAACATCTTACATTGAAAAGGGGTTGCTGCTTTGCTGCAGATATTCACTGAGCTTACAGCTGCGGAGATGTAAGGTCAGCAAAGGACAATCTCACTAAAACCTGCTAAAGGAGTCCCAGCAAGTGCAAGAGGTTTCAGCTAGAAGAGCTGAAACATTCCACTGTGAAGAAAGATGGGTCTCATCTCATCTAACTGTAGATGTCTACAGTAGAGCCACTTACCACAAAGCTAATCACTCTGAGTTCTCTCTTCATCAGTAGGGGGGAAATATGTATTTATTATATATAAGGGGGGAAAAAGCATCAAGATGCAGTACTCCCTCTAATTCTGTGGCCTGTATTTTCAAATGGCAGTATGCCAAGCATCATAAATTGGAAAGCATGTTAACTGAGTGGTTTAGAATTACCTTTTAGTTAGATTATTTTTCAACCTGCTTGAAGCAATGGAGTAGACAGCAAGAGATAAAAGAACTAGTAATGTTATTGCCACTAAGAAACAAATAAGACAATTAAAATACATACCCATGCAGAGCCGCTATGCTTTACATGTACAGCATTTTGAAAGTCTAGCTTCTCTAAAGGTAGTTATGCACAAACTTTCTTGCAACGCTCCAGGAATTTAGAATTGGAAATTGTGGATGCCAAGTCATCAAGGGTGACTTCAATCTGTAGAAGAAAGCAATATCATCTGAAAATAGCTACTGGTGAGAGCCAAATAAACAAGTTGTTTTTTTTTTTTTTTTTTTTTTTAGTATGAGCTTGAAGGTGTGAGGAGCTGCAATCACCCAGGTTATTTTCACATGAGATACCAGTGGAGTGAGGTATTGTTTTCAGTTCAATTAAACTAATACTACAGGGTGAAGTCTTGTCCCTCTTCTCTGCAGGTCAAAAAGGGTACTGGTCTAACTGGTCTACATCAAAACATATGTGTATCTTATTTCTACAAGACTTCTTACCTTCTTACCTGTATTTTAGATATTTCTTTATAATTTAGCTTTTCTAGAAGAAGAAATAAGAGACAGAGCAAAAATGTGGATTTTTAACAGGGGGCAGAAGGAAGGCAGTTTGCAAGAGAGAAGATTGTGATAGCAGCACTGTTGGGCAAAGGAAGTCTTAAATCTTGGAGATGTGGCCTGAAGGATTTGCCTGGGAAGGGCAGAAAGGCAAAAGCTACTGATGAAGAGAGAAAAAGAACCACTACCATTTTAACAACCAAAAGAATTCTTTGCATGCCATTTTCTCCACTGGCTAACCAGACAATATACCTGGTGGGCACTTATTGACTGAAGAAAGAGAAGGATGAGGAGGTGAATTCTAGGGAATGTAGTGATAGTAATTAGCATGTAGTACATGCAAGACTGTTTGTACCAGCCCGTGTTTTATGTGCAGGCCACAAGCACATGAGGAAGTGGAGCCACACAACAGTGCAGTCACAGTTAACATTTTGTGAGGGACTTCTGGTCCTTGAAAAGGGCCTGATAAATTGTAAGGATGATAAGAATTACCATAAATTTTAAGGTTGATAGGAATTACTCTATGTTTGTCTGTAACCAGCAATGAAGCTCACCTGGAAAGAGAAAACAAAAGCATCTCTTTAAAATGCAAGTCTATCCTGACTTTGAAACACAGTTTCCACAAAGTCCCAGCCAAATACTTTCTAGAGATTTGAACGTTGAGATACCTTTAGAAATACACTTTTTACGCATTTATATGTCTAGTTAGCAGGGGGTTTGCCATATTTGTCCCTTTACAATGAAAATTGATGTTAAATTACCTGTCAACCTTCAAGAATCTGTTGCAGGCTCAATTTTCTAATAGAGAAAAAGGTTACCTTCTCCAGAAAGGTGTTGCATTCAATATTAATGGAAAAAAGTCAGTATGGCAGTGCCTGAGTAAGCCAGGCTGCAGTAAATGTGTTTGTACATGGTGTTGTTGAGCTCAATCTAAATTGCAAAGGCTAGTAGACAGAGAGGTGTGGTGAGGAACGTCGTAAATCAAGAAAGTGTCAGCTGGGCGCCATTCCCTGATTTAAACAATTACATAGCTGAACAACTGATACTTAAAAACACAAAACCTAATGAATCAGCAATAAGGCTACTTGACTTATAGCAATTGCAAGCTCCTATCCTGTGTATTTGAGTTTTGTCTCATTCAGCTTTATAAGAGGGAGATGTTTTCTGAAGCAACCAGCTCTGCTCAACAGACATGGATTTGTCTTGCTGTGATAACCCCTTAGAGCAGCAGGGGACAGAACATCACCCTTGCCACTTCTGTTCTGCTAGTTTGGGATATGCATTTTGTAAAAAAAAAATCCTCTAACATTGAAAAATTTAAGTAGTTTTTGTTGCAGCAAAATAATGTTAAAAATGCTGTTTGCCTTCTCTGTCTGCTGAAGCTTCCTGACTAGGATAGGTTTTATCCTAAACATGTGTGCTGGCCCTCCTTCTAACATGGCCAGTGCCCAAGGGAGCAGGAAAACAGACATTCAGATGTGAAATACTTGTTTCTACGAGTTTTCCTTCTCTCCTTTACATGTTTTTCCCTTCTAAGTGCCATCACCTTGAAACAATAGGCCCATCAGCTGTACAGTAATTTTGGGCAGAATCACAAAAAAACTAATAAAGAATGCATTCAGTAAGGAATTGCATGGGGGTGTTTAATTAATGGCAATGAACATGGCTCTGTTGAATGTGTCTTATCAGACAAATCAGATATTGCTTATACTTAGTTTAAAGGCATGTTTAATAAAAGTTATTGGTGCAATAGATTTATGATATTCTGATAAAAATTAAGAGAATACAAAATCAATACAGCCTATTTCAAGCAAACTAAAAACTAGGCAAATAATATATTGCAAAATGTAATTATATATGTAAATTACAAATCATCCATTGGGGAGTTTTTGCAGGTCCTGCAGAGGTTTGTTCTTTGTCTAATCTTGTGCAATGTCTTTATTAAAACTGGGAGAAAATATGGCATCAGTCAACGAGGTGGATGCAATCCCTGCTTGACTGAGGAGCTGAAGGGATCAAAAAAACCTAAACCCTAAAATATCCCACCAAATGGGTGACTACTCTAATATGTAGACCATTACTGCTTGGGGATCATAATGGTTACAGTGACCTTGAGACTGTAGAGTTTAAAATTCTGAGAGAAGTGTGGAAGACAAATATTAGAATCATAACCCTGGACATTTGGAGAACAGATATTGGCTTATTCTGGGATCTTCTTGGCATTGTCCAGTGGGGAGCAGCAACCAGAGCACAGAAGATCTCATTGAATTTCCTCAGGGAACAAAATCTGTCTATTTGTATGTGCAGGAAGGTGAGCAAATGTGACAGAAAGCCAGCGTGAGTTAACAGGGAACTCCTGAATGCGCTCAAACACCAAAAAGTACATGAAACAAGGAAGAACAAATGGACTTCTTAGGAGGAACAGAGGTGGTGCCTAAAGAATGCAGGGATGAAGCTGAGAAAGCCAAAGCTTGGATCTGGAAAGCCAACCTGGATCTGGGACAAGCAGTGAATGTGAAGGACGAAACAAACGACTTCTCTAAGTACATCAGAAGCAAAATGAAGGCGGAGGAAAATTACTTATGTGGGTTTTAAGTACATAAATCCCAACACTGGAAATTTTTATATGGGTCTGGTGGGTTTTAGGTGGATCTGGCCCATTTTTATTTTAGATGTTATAGTGAATATAAAGGTACAGTAAGCTATATCCTGAATACTTTCTGTTATTGGACAAATAAAGCAATCAACAAAAAGTACGCAGTCCTGGTAGCAGTTCCCAGGATAAATACATAGATGAAATCTGCCTACTGATACATACTTTGAAGACACAGACTGATCTATACCCCCAGCAGTGCAAAGTACAGGGCCAAATCTAAATTTTTCAGGCATCTTGTTCCTCTTTTTACTCATAAAGCCCTACAAACAATCACAAACCACAAAATCATTCCATTAAGGATAGCAGAATAACTACAGTCCTCCTCCACCCTGCAAATTTTGTAGACAGACAATTACACAGCAGTTAAACAAATACCAAACTTTAATAATACACTGGATTATATAGAAGAAATCATATTCATAAGCATTATTAAAACTCTACAGACTTTGGCACTAACCTTTTCAAGTAAATTTTTAAAAATTATTTTTACAAACTAAAGATCAAGAAACAATGAACCTTCCAAGTTTCTAGGTCTGACACAAAAATATTGAAATGAAGTAGCTGCCTCCAAGAAGTTACTGGCAGGCTTTCAGAAAAGAAGATAGGCAAGCCCAAGAAAACAATGAGATGATTTGTCAGGGGTCATGGACTGCCTAGCTATTACTGAATTTCTGTGTAGACAATCTAACAGGAAAAGGAGGATTTGCAGCACTATAATTCATGTTATATTCTTTTTCACCTTACTTATTCCAGAGCTGACAGGAATCCATAGGAGTCATGCAGTATCTTGCCCAGCTGGAAATTAGGCAAAGAAATAGAGATTTAAGCATGCAGTATTAGAAACCCTATTTAGAAATTTGGACTAAACTTTTCCTTTTTGCAATCTAAGGGACAATAGTTACTATGGAAAAGTCAAAATCAGCTAATAGCTAAAATTAGACAACAAGAAGTGAAACAGCTACATCACCAGTCACTTTTGAAAATGCAGGTGAGGAAGTCTTTAAAGGTTAATGCTAGTGCTTGTTAACCCAATACTTGCTGTTGCAGTTGTCTTCACTGCAAGCAATTTCACTTATTTTCTCTCCCCTACTAATTTTCATTACTTGTTCATAAATTTCTATTTTTAGGAACTCTGCGAGGAGGTTTGAACTTTAGCTTCAGAAGCAGACAAAATTCTAGCAGATGACAAAGTTCAGCTAAATATTTGACTAAACATCTAAAATTAGGGAACAAGAAGTAAAAAGCCTGGTTCTAGGGAAGAAACCTTTTGTATTTAGGTGGAAATCAGCATCAGAATTGTCTTTTAGTCAGAACTCTGCTCCTTCCGGAACAGCATGAGAGAAGAGCATTCTCTTCCTTCTGGCTCCAACAAGAGTATAGAGAAAAAATATCTCTTCTTCTGTCAACAGAAAATACCCCATGAGAGAAGAAGTAAATATAGGAGTAGCAGACCAAAGTGGTTTGAGTGAGATAGAAAAACCAGAAGATTTTGAGAAACTATATGATGGAGGAGGATGGAAGCAGTGAAACAAGATAAATAATAGAAAAGTTGGAACAAACGATTAGAAAAAACCTCAAAACCTCTACAAAAACCTACCATGGACAAAAGAGGAATGATTAATGGAAAAGATAAAAGAGCAACAAGAATTTACACTTTATATTGCAGTAGAGATAATCCTGTACCAAATTCTGTGTTCTAATAATTGATAACATTTCATGGGAAATTGTGAAACAAATCTGCATGAACAGGAAAATGTACAGGGTATCTGATTTTAGATCAGACCTCCATGCCTGATATGCTCATGGGGCAGCTGGGAGAACATAATTAGTGATAGTGCTTGTGGTTTTGAGTAATGTTTTCTTTTTAGTAAAGCTTGACTTGCTAATGGTAATTTATAGAAAAATGTCAAAGGAATCTATTTTTCCAGTTCCTGACTTGAAAATTTTCTAAAATGCTAGACATTATGTCAGAAATTTTTGAACATTCTGGAATTTGTAATTTTCTTTTTTACTTTTTCATCAGCTGAAATCCATCCTTTTGAGGTGAGTGAAAATAATAACCTCTATGCAGACATTTTGTCTATTCTGCTACCCACAGCACCTTCCATTGTGCATACACCCAGATACCTGCTGACCTGACAAGGATTTGTAAAGGACAAGTGCTCTTTTCAGAAATCTCCTCTTGACTCTCTTTACTCCTGCTGTTTGTATTTCTTTCCATTTTCTTCCAGCATGATAATAATGCTGGAATGTTAAGAGAAACAGCACAGGTGAAAACCAGAGTAGATATAAATCTGCTGTCTTAATTTTACATGTAGATTGAAATTCATCCAAAAAATCTATTTAGGTTGTAATGAGCCTTTTTACACAGAGCAAGTCAAGATCTGCAAAGTTTTATTTGATTAGCTTCTAACTGCCAGTTTCTCACCTTTCACTATTGCTGTGTCTCCTCGGTTTGAGGCTGTGGTTGAAGCTGCTTCATGTCAACATCAACAGGAGGTAGTGTGAAACCCCACATAAACCACCATGAAAGGCCCAGATTGAAAACAGAGGTCTTGCATTTCTGCAAAACAGCAAAGTGGAAGGAAAGAAAAAATGAAGACTGCTAGAATGAAAGGTGAACATCTGGCTGGAGGAGGAAGTACAGACAATTTCTTAGGAATATGCTATCTGAAGTCCTATGATAGCTGAAAAGCCACACCAGTATAAGAAAGCAGACTTGGTTATCACAAGATTCAGCTTATTGACTGAAACGGAGTAAATCCAAAGGCTGACAAGTGTTAAAGCAATCAAACTTTGGACAAATGTAAAACAACAAGAAGGATAGAAATTTTTTTTTTACAGGATCGAGTTACTTTCTCTATTAGGTACCTAATTTAAGCACAGTGTAATTAAAAATGTAGGTACTTTGAGTGAAAGAGAAGGTAATCTGTGCTTAACTGCCTATATTACTGAAACAGTTAGTGGAGATTTGAACATCTCAGCTAGGAAGTCTAGTCATCAACTAAAATTACAGTAAAACAAGTTACTAAAATCATAAAGGTAAAATTTACAAAGTTATTTTGCCAAAGTATTCACTTTCTAGGGAAACAATGGACTTCCTTTGAACAAATCCCTTTGTCTCTTGCATAGAGGTATGTTTCCACAAGAGCTATGCTAATCATCAAAATTTTCCTGCTGTGCCTCTGTCTTTAACTGTTGACAATTTACCTATTTGCTCATTGCAGTCATGACAGGAAAATCAGAGCTTTGGAAGGTTCATTTAAAAACTAGGTAGGTATTTTGGTGGTTTTTTTTTTTTTTTTTGAGAATGAAAGTGGAGCTGAGGGAGGAGAGGGAGAAGAGGAGACTAGAAATGTAACTTCATAATTTTCAAGGATGCTACCAGTGTATTTTTTTTACTTGAACATTTCCAGAACCTGGGCTAAGTTTGCTTCCTCACAGCCTATTCATATCCTGTCTCCTACAGGGAACACTGAGAAACACTGAACCCTGCATATTTTTTAAAAGCTGCTCCAGAGCTTTAGAACTTCTTGTGTTAATGGAGGTACTCGATGTTCTGAGTTTCTTTTTTTTCTCAACCTGTTCACTCTGCAACAATCTTTTCAATAAAACATTGCTATGATGAAAATAAGAAAAAAACCCAATTGCACTCTGTAAAATACTCTGTAGGAATGTCTGACATATGAGTGTCTAGGCACAGATGACTTGTTACATGCTTATTCATTGTACTTTGAATGCAAAAGTGACAGAAATTGCTGCTATATAAAAACATTTGGTCCTAGTAAGATTCAATTCTCCTGGTTTGGGTGCAACAGACTCACACAGAGATATGCGTGGGTTAATCGCAGCGGTGACGGAAATTTGGTGATAATGCCCCATGAAGAGGTGTCATGATTTGACTCCTGCATCTTCTATGTAGTAGCCAATTTCAGTGCAATCTCAATCTTATAACAGAACCTACAACTATCTATATCTAACATTTAATATGCTTTTTGTAGAATAATGCTAGTTGACAATGATGGACTCTCCCGTTGTAATGACATATTAGTTTGGTCTGTTTATGACACAAATTCTATTCATGAGTATTTAAATAGTAGTTAATTACTATTCAGTTCACACACTCCAGACTGAAAAAATCTTGCTAAAATCATAGAATCCACCAGAACCAGAATTTCGGATGCACGATAGAAAATAGTTGCCGGGTTTTTTTCTTGTGTTAAAGACACAAGAAGCATTGAGGCTTTTTAGTTTGCTTGATGTGATTTCATTTTGTGTGTGAAAAAAATAATAGCTGGATATTGATAAGTTATTTTCATTAGTCTGCTTGTTTGGAAGGAAGTTGATTGACTTTTTAGTAGTATGAAGAATATATGGATGACATTATAAATATGGTTTTGACATTTATGTTGGTGTAAGTCTGGGTTTATGCATCTGAAATTAATGGAGCTGCACTGATATAAATCTCAGGCAAATTAGGTCAAAGAAATCCCAACAGGTAAACAGAGCTGCACCAAGCCGGTCTCTGATACATGAATATAGTCTAAAAACAAAGTGGAATTATGGATCTGTCATTTGCAATTGTGCCAGTGCCAGTGCCAATGCCTAGCTAGCACACGGAATAACTGTGAAGATACAATGGCATGGTCTTCCATGCACTCGAGTACCTACAACACAAACTCACTCCCTCCAGATCTTGAGTGCACGTTTGAAAGTTTGTGGTGCTGCATGTTCCTTGCAACACTTAGTTAAATTGATCTTACAGAGATTCAATGCCATGGGCTGTTATCAAGAATATCTTGTGTTATCAAGAATACTCATACTTCTTAAAAGGTATACCTTACCAGTGGTGAAAGAGACCTAATTTCCAAATCCTATGAGTCTTTATAGATTTTTACATGTTTGAAAATCAATGAAGTAGCATCCTCCATTTTCCTTGCACATCTGCAAGTAATTATCCAATGTACAATGCAGGGGCAATTCAGTCAAAGAGGACAACAAATGAATTTAATCCCCATTATCCTTTTAAATTTGGGTGCTTTAAATCTGGAATGAGTCCATAAGGCCTTGTGGAACCAAGGCAAATGAAAATAATGAATTTGTTTTGGTCTCAGACGCAGTGAGCCAAATACTCCTTTCCTATGTCCTTAGGGGACATTTCCTGTCATATAAAAAAGACTACTGAGGCCCTACCCAACACAGTGACCTCTTCCCAGGCTAGTTTCTATGGCTCAGATATGACATTATGTGAAGGGATAAATGACAAGGTTTTGCTAGTGGGGGACCTGCACGAGTGGCCTCTCTTGGAGGAGGTCAGAGACTGCCCTGTGCCAGACATGGATGGCTCAAGCCAGCTCAGCAATGGATCTGCTGCATGTCAAAGCTAAAGTAAATCAGAGGAATTTGTGGTGCCTCTGTGAGGACATATTTTAGAAAAGGCAGAAAACACTAAGAGAAATGACACAAGTGAACAACCGAGGGACAAGGCCACAGCAGGAGGTACTCCATGTTGGTGCTGGTCACACCCTGAAGAAACTGTGGTCTACGGAGAACCTGCACTGGATCAGGTACTTCCCTGGAGAGACCGTGTCATGGGGATAAGCTCATGCCTAAGCAAGTACTTATGGACAGGGCTGCAGCCTGTGGAGAACTCACACTGGAGCAGATACTTCCATGAAGGAAGTGCAGCTCATGGATAAGTTTGCACTGCAGCAAGTACCCCCCTGTAGGGACTGTGGCCCATGGAGGAGTCCATCCTGGAGCAGAAGAAACTAAGAAGGAAGGAGAAGCGGAGTAAAAAAAAGGAACAAGGCAGCAGAAAGAAATAGCTACACACTGACCCCAACAGCCTGCATCATCTGTTGCCTAACTTGAAAATTAGTGTAACTGAGTGATAGGAAGGGGAGTGGAGACTGGGAAGTAGGGAGGAAAGTTGTCTGGAGTGAAGTTGAGCTTGTGAGTGGGAGAGCAAAGGTGTCTTCCCTAAGTATGGGGGTCGAGGCTGGTCCGTTGTCTCCTCAGAGCTGTCTGGAGATGAGCCAATCAGAGTGTATCTGTGAACAGCAAGAAAGTTCCTGAGAAACACCAGTGAACAGGATGCAGAGCAAGTAGAATGAAAACCCCGGATGTAGACCTGGAATCAGAAGCTGAATACTTGCCCAAACACATGAAGCAGAACCCAGTGAACTGTAGCTAGGTGTGGCAGATACACCAATGAACAAACCGCAGCCTTGGCACCGCCTCATAGGTAAGATATATATATGTAACTGGAGTCTAATAAACACACACATTCTTTCTCTTTGCACTACTTTTGTCTTTCTGCTTTGTGGATTGTCCTGACTTTAACACGATGCCTAAGTGTTTAGATATTTGTCATTTTTGTTTCACTATACCCCAATCAGTAATTAAATGTTTTAAATGAAATTTCCCATGTTGAGTCTGCTATGACAACTTCAGTAACTGGTGAATGATCTTTCTTTTGATACACGAGTTTTCTCATTCTTGACCTTCCTATTTTCTTCCCATTCCCACTGTGAGAAGGGAAAGAATGAGCAAACTGTGAGTGCTTGGCTGTTGGCCGGGGCCATCCCACTACACTCCAGACTTGGCAAGGCATCCTCTCAGTGGTGGCTACCAGCAGGACAAGGTTTTTACTCGGCCCTTCTTGTCTGCAGTTTGACGTGCACCTACGAATCTTTAAGGACTTCAAAACCCAAGTCTCTCACTTTGTCCATGATTATTATGGATTCTCTATGGCAGATAACTAAACTAATCTACCGAATATTACAAATGAAAGGGTTTTGTTCCGAGCAGCCTAAGGCCTGCAGGAGGAGCGGGCTGTTCACCGGGAAGCTGGGAGGCCGCCGGGCGCTGGCCGTGGTGCTGAACGGACCCCGCTGCGGCTCCTGTCGGAAGTAACACCTCCCATGGAAGTAACTACCAGGTGAAAAAACGAACACTTTACCTATAACTTTAAAAAAGTACCGTATACGTAGATGAACTGGTGCAAGAGCCCTGATATTATAATCTCTGAATAAATGATTTTTTTTTCCTATTTAACACTCAACAATCCATACCAATGCCATTATACCATGGATATCGACAGCTGCCCACTCAGCTCAGGGTGATGTAAATATAAACATTTACCCTTAATATTTGCAGATTTTCTACATTAACTGACATTTTTCCATATGAAAGTGCCAGTGCTTTTTGGAAAGAAATGGAATTAACACTTACCACAATTAAATCTATTTGTGGAACAACCAAATGGAGCTGGGAGAAAACAAATTCGTCTATGTATCATAGATTCATGGTGCTTAGCTTCAGAAGGGGTGCTAGATTACTCAGCCTGACACTGTCTTTCATAAATCCTCACATTTCACTCCCTTACCCCTACCTTGAACTCAGACATTTACGTGGTTAAAAACTGCCTTCTGAGAGGAAGATAGGCTTGAATTAAAAAAAAAGAAAATAATATTTTTTCCCCTTTCCCCAGTGTTATTACTTTCTCTACTAGGGAAGAGAACTTGATTTTTTTTTATAAAGAAAAAGTCACTTCATAATGTCCTTCTTGCTAAAAATAAGCACTCAGTTCTTCAAATATTTCATGATATATTTGCAGTTCCTTTCTGCCCTTTCCTCTAATTTTTCAGCACCAGTTTTAAGACATATGTACCACACCTGGAGATGGCACCCTGGTGTCACCAATACCACATGCAGAGTAAAAAACATTTCCCTGTTTCTATTCACTACTTGTTTGTATGGTCACCATTTGTACTACCTCTTTGTGCCACAGCATCACAATGAGAACTCAGATTCTTGTCCATTGCCACTCCACAATTTATTTTAAACTCACTATTTTTCAGCTGAGAATTCAGTATTCTGCAGGGATAACTGTATCTTGCTGTATTAAATTACAGTTTGTTTGAATAGACAAGTCTACCAACTGACCCAAATCACACTGACTTATCTATATTCACTGTTAGTTACCTCTCTGCCAACCCTCATGTCATCTGTAGCTTTTATTACTGCTGGTTTAATATTTACTTTTAGGTCACTGAGGAGAATGTTGAATACTGTGAAATTTAGTCATAAGGAAATCCATCAGAGACACACTACCCAGAGATGATTCCATATTGACTGACAATGTTGCAGATGATCATTTCTGAGCCCCCTTATTATGCACTTCGGAGGTATTGTGTGTCCTAATTGTTTAACAGAATGTCATGATGTGCTAAGTCATACTCTTTACTAAAGTGTACATAAAATCATCTCAGTTCCTTTAGCAAAGGAATTCTTATGCCAAAGAAGTAAAATGACCTACTTTTGCATCAACTGAATTTTGTCTCTTCCTACCTTTTAATTCCCATTAAAGATAGTTTATCAAAGATTTCATTGCAAACGTTGTGTGGTTTTATTCTGCACTGCTTTCACCCTAAGTTGGCATTGTAAAATATTCTTCCACTCTTATTTTCATTATATATTCCCATGCTTTAACATTTCCTTTAAGCAAATATTCTACAATATTCTCTTTACGGTGATGAGCTATCTTCTACACCGTATTGTTCAGAGCAGCCAAAGCTGACTCAGAAAAGATTCATTATTTGTTGTTCCATAACTGCTGCTATTTACATACATTTCCTATGGGATGTTTCCACTCTTCAAACCGCAGAGAACTCAGAGAGTGTATGTGCAAACTGGATACTAAAAGATAAGAGGTGAAATAAGGACTGTAGTGCTGCAACCATGAAGAAAGTCACATCTAGAGGTCTGTACTGGTAGGTAGTAAACTGGGAAAAAGATTTAGGCAAGGAAATTAATAATATTTAGACTGCAATATTAGGATATAAACTTTTCTTCATAGCTTCTGAATGTCAAGGAATTGCTTGGTTTTGTCTGATAGAAATGAAGCTTGGTGTTTCAAGCCAAATTTATACACGCTGTAGCATTTAAAAACTGAGCATGAATATTTACAGTTTAAAAGTTCTAATTTAGATGTGAAACAGTAAATCAAGGACATTTTGAGAAAAAGCAGCCAGTCAATCTTGAATAAGCCCCTGAACACCCAGAGATTTTTTTCAGCACATATGGTTGTCTAACAGGGTGCCTCAGAACAGTGGGTGATATATGCCATATGTGCTGCTATACCAAAGAATGATTTGGTTTCTGGTAATACTAAACCCAAAAACAAAATTCTAAAACTATCTAGCTCTTCTTAATCAATATCAGCATCTTATTATTCCATCTATGTTTGATTGCATTCTTAGTGGGCTGAAAGAATGCCTTTTAGCTGTCAGCAGAAAATATGAAGAGGAATGGCTTACCTAAATAAGACAAAACTTCCTAAGTTGATTATTATCTTGCTATTCATTTGATTATTGGAAATAATTTACTGCAAAAAAAAAGTAGAAGAGTGACTAATGAAGCAAGCAATGTGGAGGTTCTGCTATCTTGTCTCATTAATTTAATACAAAGGCATTGAATTTATCTGCAATACCCATAAAGGTGTGAAAATATTGCAAGGAATATTTTCCTGACCAAAAGTTTTTTGGTGTCTTATATTTAGAAGTCCCTGCATTCATAGAGCTCCAAGTTCCATCAGGTCTTTAAAGCACCTTTGCAATAATGAAATTTGAATCACAGAATCATAGTCATTAAAGTTGGAAAAGAACTCTAAGATCATTGAGTACAACCTTTAACCCAGCTCCACTGTGTTCATCACTAAACCATACCAAGTGCCACATCCACACAGCTTTCTAACATTTCTAGGGATGGTGATTCTGCCACTTCCTTGGGCAGCATCTTTGGAAGCCTGTGCACCCTTTTAGTGAAAAAATTTTTCCTAATATCGAATCTAAGCCTCCCCTGGTGCAACTTGAAGCCATTTCCTCTTGGCCTCTCACATGTTACCTGGGAGAAGAGGCCAAACTCCACCTGGCTACACCTTCCTTTCAGGCAGTTGTAGAGAGCAATAAGGTCTCCCCTGAGCCTCCTTTTCTCCAGGCTAAACACCCCCAGCTCCCTCAGCCACTCTTCACAGGACTTGTGCTCCAGACCCTTCTCCAGCTCTGTTACCCTTCTCTGGACAAGCTCCAGCACCTTGATGTCCTTCTTAGACTGGTGGGTCCAAAAACTGGACACAGGATTTGAGGTGTGGCCTCGCCAGTGCTGAGTAGAGAGGGACAATGGCTGCCCTGGTCCTGCTGGTCACATTATTCCTGATACAGGTCAGGATGCCAATGGCCTTCTTGGTTGCCTGGGCACACACTGGGTCATATTCAGCTGGATGTCAATCAGCACCCCCAGGTCCTTTTCCATCAGGGAGCTTTCCAGGCACTCTGTCCCCAGCCTATAGTGCTGCAGGGGGTTGCAGTGACCCAAGTGCAGGATCCAGCACTTGGCCTTGTTGCACCTGATACCATTGGCCTCAGCCCGTTGATCCAGCCTGTACAGATCCTTCCACAGAGCCTTTCTGCCCTTTGGCACATCAACACTCCCACACAATTTGGTGTCCCCTGCAAACTTACTGAGGGTGTACTCGATCCCCTCATCCAGATCATCGATAAAGATATTAAAGAGAACTGGACCAAATACTGAGCCCTAGGGAACCCCACTTGTGACTGGATGCCAAGAGGACTTAACTATTCACCATCCCCTATGGGTCCATCTATAACTTCATTGCCTGTGGTTCAGTATACATTTAAAACCTGGCCTAAAATTTCAGAAAGTCATTTGGTGTGTGTAATTAATTCAAAATAGCTTGTGGAATCTGATTTCCGAAAAGCAAGTATTCAATCACTGTGAAATTGAAAAATGTTTGAGGCATCTTAGTTTGAATATTTTATGGTGAAACAGCTACATCACCAGTCACTTTTGAAAATGCAGGTGAGGAAGTCTTTAAAGCTAGTACTAGTGCTTGTTAACCCAATACTTGCTGTTGCAGTTGTCTTTACTGCAAGGAATTTCATTTATTTTCACTTACAAAGAGGCATTCTATCCCCTAGTAATTTTCATTATTTGTTCATGAATTTCTATTTTTAGGAACTCTGCAGGGAGGTTCGAACTTTAGCTGTCAGAAGCAGATGAAGTTCCACTGGTGACAAAGTTCAGCTAAAGATTTGACTCCCCCACCAAATACAGAAATCAATGAGATTTCCTGGACTGAGTGCAATTTTTAAAGTAAACATATTAATGCAAGTGTGCCATCATATCTGCACCCTCCATCCTTCATCTGCTTTAAAATATAAAATATTCTATACACAAATGTACTTTGGAGACAAAGCTCTAAGAACAAGTGGGATGTCATATAAAAGATTTGAAAATGTAACGAAAGACTGAATGTCAGAGGACAGTATAGGGTGGGTCTTTGCCGGTGTTGGTGTGCCCTTTGCTGTCAGTCAGCTCTGCCAGTAAAATGAAGAGGTAACAAGTTGAGCCCTTTCAGCTGGCACATCAGAAGACCAAAGGAAGAACAGTCCACATGAAATGGTCTCACATGAAGAGGGAAATGCTATGTTGTTCCCCGACTCCCTCTAACTCTCTGAGAGGTCCTATCAGATTAGCTTTTCTTTTTTCTAATTCCCAGCAGCTACCGGTGTTTGGTTATTCAAATGTACTTATTCAAATCCAGCACGAGTTACATTCACAAACAAGAAACTTACATCTCTTGCTTTTCTAGAAACCTCATTGTGATGTTCAGGCGCTGTCACAGAGGTGTCCAACACCATACTTAGACAACTTTGTCATGAGGCAAGTTCTCTTTCAGGCATCACCAGCATTCATTGGTTTCTTCTATTGCCTTTCCCAATGCACATTACATTGCAGGAAATGCATGTGCTTTGGGTCTGGGAGGTGATCTGGTCAAAAAATTTGCTTTGCTGCTACTTACATTGTAGGAAGGATGTTGTAGCTATAGCATCACATTAATTAAAATTGTGAATAATTACAAAAATGTAATAAGGAAGCTCTTGAAACATTGTAAAAAAAAAAAGTTGAGCATACATTTAAAGAAAAACTCATGTAACTTCAAGAAAAGTAACAATAGCAATGCTTAAGATTACTCTTGATAGACATTAGGAACAGGAAGTACAGTGTATGCCCTGAGGGCACCAATTAGATTTGATTGCTCTGAGAGTATCTGGTACTTCCACCTCTGGCCCACTAGTTCCCTTTAAGCTCAGGCTCAGGCCCGGGTCCTCGCCTGAACTACACTGTAGGAAGGCATGTATCCACCTCTGTTCTCTGATGATCCTGACTTGCTGACTGGACTTCCTGAATTGACTTCAAACCTAATATGTAACTTTGAATATGTCTGATCATTGGACTGTTGGCTGAGCCTGTTTCTGTCACCAGCCTTGTTGTTTGTCTTGCTTGGATAGTGTGGAACTGTGCCCTTGTCGGTGTAGTCATTGCTTCTACCTACCTGCATTGTGGTCAGCTCCTCATCTTCGCTCGTGAAGTGACCCCATTCTTGTTGCTCCTTGACATAGCACGTAGTTTGCTAACTAAATCAGAGGCTTGGGAATCACAATTTTCAGTCCATTCACAATTTTGCCATTGGATCCTAATTTTCAAGGCACTCAATCTGAGCTTTTAAACAGGTGTTGCAGTTAACTTGCTGACATCTTTGACTTAAACGCTTTTCAAGAGAGGGTGCAGTTTAAGAAGCTTTAACCCATTTGCTTTCTGGATTAGAGACCTAAGCCAGAAAATGTCTTAATCCAACCTTTAACTGATTGAGGTTTAATTCTTCAGTATGCAGCGTATTCTCAAAATGACTCAGCATTCACACTGGGAAAAATGGTACTGGTAGTTTTCTGTCACATCTTATCCAACTTAAGCTGATTTTCTGCCACCTGAAATGCCAAAGCAAGATGCTGCACAAATCAGGTTGCACTCCTTTTTCAGGTCCCCTTTGGTGAACGTTCCATCTGTTGTTGTCCACATTTAAGAGCAGGCCCAATAGCTGCATCTCTAGGTGCTGAAGTCTAAATTAATACTGGGTAGAGAAGGTATCTGAGTCTTACTTTTGCTTTTACTTCTTGCCTTCACAGTGGAAAATATGAAGCGTGGAAACATGAAAAGTCTTTCTGAGCCAGAACATATCCTTCAGCAGAGAAAGAAATGGTGCCATTTCAAGACTGGGAAACAGCCTTTTGGTCCTTGTCAGATCAGACTGGCTTCTGCAGTTAGGAGCTGTGATTTGGGAAGACAAGAAGTCGTAAGGGTTTCTTCGTCTATACCTACTCCATACCAATAGGCTAAACAGGGAGAGGGTCTGTGGGACCTTCAGGCCAACCGGAGCAGTTTGGCTCAGTTCACGCTTTTTAAACAATTTTAGCCTTCAAGCTAAAACGGGATTATTTCAGTTCTTTGTAGGAACTGACTGGCTTGTGTTGTATTGAACCAAGAAGAGGAATTGTTTGGCAGAGGTGATAGCTGATATAGGAGAAAACCTTGCTTCAAGTAGAGACAACTGATCTCCAATGTCTATGTCCATTCTGAGGTACTCTAACTTATCAATACAGACACATCTTATGATGCTGGTCAGATACACTTTAGACTTAGTTATACGCTCTGGATCTTCTGGCTTAGTGGGACAGAATGACCAAAAACATGTCAAGCAAAATAAACAGGCTTTCTTTTCTTGGAACCATTTTATATGCCAAATAGAGGTGCCAATCATAAGATGGTGTTGAGATTAGCAATGTGAACTTGCATCTTCTGTCTTTCACAAGCAGTGGAAAGGTTACAATATACCAGTTAGGGCAGAATTCAGATCTATAAACAAATTTATCTAATGTCAATTAGATGTCACAGTATATTCTGCTTGGGGTCTTGTAAGCCCTTCAGTCATGTCTGCCAAGCCCATACAAGAGTCTGCAGCACCTACAGGTTTGCAAATGGCACTAGATGCCTGTGTTTACATAACTAATCATTTTAATTTGATTAGCACCGTTGATTATCTGAAATAATTCTTATTATATAAATGGGACTGTTCACACCTCTCAGATCAATGTTCTTGTATCTCTGCAAGCAGCTCCAAGGATTACTTGGTGAAAGTCTTCTTTATCAACAGCCTATTTTAGGGCACCAAATATATGCTTAATACAAACTATTCATTGGCTGAAAATTGATGAACCTTAAAACACAAGACCAGCTAAGTAGTTCTAGATAATTTTTTATAATCACAACTATTGTAATTAAATGTATTCTGTTTGGTCACTAATGACATGTTTATGTATAAATACTACTGAACAATTTCAGTGATAATGGCTATCTTTAAATTTTCATTTAATATTGAAGCATGAGTGACAATAGATTTGCTAGTGCAAGACAATGTCAGGTACAACAAAACCTTGACAATCTGTGCAAGTTTAAATTGGTACAAAATCAGGCATACACTTTCCCCCAAGAGCAGTCTGTTGTAATGCAGGGGTTTAGTCTTCTCATGTCATAAGGTCTTCCTGGGGTTTTTCTTTTGTTTGACTTCCAAATAAGATTACTAGGAACTGGTTAATGTTTGGAGTAGCGAGGCACAGAGCTGTTTGACATATAATGTAAGCTCACACATGCAGTTCCTAGCACTTAACGGGTTAGTGGATATCAGCTGAGCTGTAGCAATTCTACAGCAACTGTACATGTTTGAAGATCTGGATTCATGCGCTCATGGGAGGTTAATTCCTTTGAAATCGTTGACTAAACTCACTGGGGCCCAGGACAGCAATTTTAAAAGTAATTTGATTATCCTTGCCTGCAAACTAAAACACTAAAGACGTGTTGTCCCACATTTGCCAAAGGTTAAAACTGTGAATATTGGTAGTACCTGTTAAAAACAAAGCTGCGAGCTACAGACTTATCAACTCCAAGCTTTTAAATTGGGCTGAGATACTGCTGTGGTAAGTTCCCTTATTTGCAACCATTAAGATCAGGCTTTTATTGATGAAGACAAGAAGAGTTAACAGCATGACAACTAGAAAGACAATGTTATTTTGCAAGATATTTGCTAACATATTAGAAAAATCATTCATTAAAATATAACACACTATCAAAACCAGATTTTTTTTCCCATATTTTTTCATTGTTCGTGTTTACCCTTGCTAATGCACAGTACTCATTAACTTCTACTGGGTCCACCAGTATTGTGTAAGTTAAACTGAGTTTATTGGCTTGCATTTAAAGATGTTTTTGCATCTGCATGCTTCACTTTTCTAATTACTCTCAGTTTTTTAAAGTACTGCTTAGGAGAAACCAAGTCAAACAATTCCTGCACTTACCTTGTCACACTGCTTTGTCTTTGTCCAGTGGGAACGTTGTCATTGCCATAGAAATCACTAGAAATGGGGCAGAATGTTTCACACTGCCATTCCAAAGAAAGTCTCCTTTGATACAGATACTAAAAAAAATTAAATCCCCGATCTCCAACCTGACCAGCTTTTGCTTCCCAACCTCTGTTTCCATGGCATTCTCAGCTGGTAGAAGGCAGAGAGCTAGTACAGTAAAAAAGAGGCAGACCAGCTTGTGCAGTACTTTCCCAGCAACACCTACGGCCCGTAGGATACTGTTGTGTTAACTTCAACAAGAATAGAAACAGGATCTCTTTCTACCTTTTTTCCTTTTTTCCCTTTCAAGTGTATAAATGGAGGAGAGAGATTGAATGGGCCCTAGCAATTGCAGACCTTTGCATTTATAGTGCTACAGCAGAGCTGTAACCTTTAGCAGCAAGAAAGGCTCCTGATCTAATAAGCTGCATTTGTAATCATAATGAGAAATAAATATCTCATCAGAATGCTAGTCTTTGCTAGTTTTGAGTGAAATTCATAATTATCTGTTTTTTGCTTGTATGTTACTCTAAGGTATGATTCTAACACTTGTTTTTTTAAAAGAATCCTTTGGTTTATGTATAAAAAAATTATTTATGCATTATTTTTGTAAGTAACAGTTATAACAATTTGTTATAATAGTAATTCTTGTAATATTATACTTAAATGATACTTAATTCAGTGGGGCTACTTCAGTTGTAAATCTGCGCACCTAAAGACTCTGAAATGGAGTGTATAGATAAATCATTACATCTCCATGAGGTCCTGTTAGATTCATCTTAGTTCCACCAACACAGGTCAGACTATAGTATAGAAGATCTAAAATCATAATTTGAACCCACTTCTCAAAATCAAAGTATGCTTAAATGCCATCATGATATTAAAATATTGAAGCTATGTTCTAAGATATGTGAAATAAGAAACTGAACAGGTACAGTTGTTACAGGCTGTTTCATTTGCTCATGACTTTCCTGCACCTTTCTCTCAAGTGATTCAAAAGAATTGTGTAGCCATTTCCCTCATGATAGCATTAAGAACAAAATTTACACATTTTAGGAAGTAATGAGGAGGGGAGTTGAGAAAGCTATTTTAATTCTAAAATTTGGTTGTTTGGAAGTCTGAAATTGCCAGGATGGGAACACTCCAGAAGAGGATACTGAGAAAAGATGGAATAGAAATCTTCAGATGTGTTAAAGGATCTGAAAAGAGGATGAGAATGTCCCCCGTGTATAAACCAGGAAAAAATGGGCTGAAATTGCAACACACTTAGATTTGGCATTAGGTGTAGCTTTCTAAGTCTAAAGATAGCCAGTGTCTGGAATAATTTAGCTGTCCTGTGGAACTGAGTAGACAAATGTCTACCAGCAATGATGATTGATCATAAATGAATAATTGATCCTACTTTGGGTGGGAGGATAGACCAGGTCTATCCAGATCCTTCCTGAAGCCTCTTCTCACTTGCTTTTTTGTGATTCTATCTTCTTAGGATACCAAAGGGACTGATATTTGCCAGGCTTAACACTTAGTCAAACCACTTAAAATAGGCGAAACAGAAAGCCTATAAGAAATAGTGATACATTAATTACTCTCTTTAGGTATTTTGTTCTGTCCCTACCTCTTTCCCATCCTTCTGTACAGTAACATTAGACACTTTATCCTCTTATAGTGAGTTAATCTCTTGCAAGTCCAATCCTCCAATACTTCAGTGGAAGAGGCTTGGCAAAGGAACCTCTGCTTCCTCTCACTATATTTGACTTGCACCTCCTGCGAGATTTCAGAGGATGACTGACAGATGGGCATAAGCACAATTCTGATCTTTTGCATGCATCCCAGTCTAGTCATTTTCTCTCTCCTTCACTCTTTTTCTAGCCAATATCCAGGTGAGTGTAAGACTGCAAAACCAAAATAGCAACACTTCTGCATTTTAAACATTTTGTAAGATAGGGGCTGTGTTTTGAAAACATGGAAAATGATTATTCAACCAGTTTAAAATATCCAGACAGATTAATTTCCTCATCTTTTGTACCTGCAATCTCTTTACTCAGAGTTTGGAAGACAAGTATATTTAAGAACATCCAATAAACTGATTCACAGATATGTACTCAAAGCCCTATTTATTACTAATATTTGGAATGGAGGAAATCTTTTCATTAGGTCATTCAGTTCACTGGCCTTAGGCTCTGTGAAGCTCATCTGATAGAACAAGGGCTAAAAGAAAGCTCTGAGGCTTCTTAGCTGCTGGCTACAAGGCTAGCTGGGAGCCAAAGGTGTGCTATCTTGTTACTTTATCTTACATGAAACCGTAACATACAGGAAGATTTCCTGGGAAACAAAATTTAATATTTTGGGGCACATCAATAACATATCAGTTCACTTGGCAACTTCCAACAAGAGATACCAGTCTGTGTCTTTCAAATAGCAGTGCTAGGACTCAGACTTCCTTTTTTTTTTTTTCTTTTACATTTTGCCAGTTCCCACTTTCTATCTATTAAATTAAAAACCAAACAAAACACAAAAAACCACCCCAAACCACAAACAGAAACTAAACATCACCTGTGGTTTCTAGTCCCTCGTGCCCTTCACACCAAGGGAAAATGCTGTAAATAGAAACAAAGCCATCTCATTAATTCCTTTTAAGTGTCTCCTTACACTCTCCTCTGCCACACTAGCAGCAGTCCTTGTCTGAGACTTATCACCCCTCATGCTGACAGATACAGTTTCTCGATATGCTCCCTCTCCTGGTACACTCTGGCTGCATGCTTAAATGTCCCACTCTTCAGGGAAGGAATTAACTTTTGAATGGTTCATGGGAGATGCGGCACTAGCTGTGATTCAGTGGCAATCCTAGATGCTGTAAGCCAGTCTTAAGCTTCAGGTAAAGTACACTTCTGAGGTCTCAAGAGATGGAGTCTTTGTGAGCCAAGATGAAGTAAGGGTCTAAACAAAATAATAGAATCTCTGAGCCTGATGGGATGCATGACAGTGGTATTTCACTTCAAAGAGAGCCAAAAGAGAGGAGTCAGAATGAGGCATATTTCTGACCTCTGAGGAAGAAAAGCACTAGGAAGTCTAGACAGAGATCTATCTTATTCATCCTTTCTTCAGGTTGCAGTGCAGCGGTTGCAGGACCTGTTGCTGTTAATGCTGAGCTCTCCCAGGTTTGTGCCACTATTCCTAACAAACCAGACTTACCTAGGCCCGCCAGCTGCAAGCCAGTGCATTAGCCGACTTCTGAGTTCCCAGAAAGCAGCTTGCTACCATGACTGCCTTCTGGCATGCTCCTTCTGAGGGTGGCGTGAAGGGGCTCTGTCCTTGCAATTCCAGCACCATGTCTCCGAGGAGAGACCTGGTGCTGCCAGATATCCAACAAGCTATTGATCTGCAAATTGCCACTTGCAGCTTCTGCGGTAAGAACTCTCACAGAACTTCAGGTGTGCTTCCAGGATTTGGCCATAATCACACTGCAGAAAGTGAGTAGACAGCAGGGTGGTCTGAGGACACAAGGCTGTGCAAGAAACATGTGAGCTAAATCACGGCTATGCCTGAAGACATTCAGCTGGTGTGCTGCATCTCTGGGGATGCTCTCTTCAGTAGCAGGACCTCTGTAGGAGCTGTTGCCTCTACAGAAACACCTAAGCAGGGAAATCTTCTTGCTAGGGTGCACTACTATGGAATGAAAAAAAATGAGGTTTTCAAAGAAACCCTAATAGTTAAATTGAGTTGCAGCAGGTGCAATGCCTGCCCTTCCCTGAAAGGCAAATATATTTTAGTAATGTGAATTATAACCTAAACCACTATACTCTATATAAGACTGTAAGTTGCAATGCATCACGTCCATACATTACATCTCTTCTACAAGTTTGCTTCAGAACAGCTACATAAATTAAACTATGGTGGTGAGTAGCTATTAATACTGAGACAGCTTTAGTATAATCTCTATGATTTCCTTGGGCCTCTTTTCATTATCAACAATACTTATTTGTTGTGCAATGCTTCTGAGTCAGAGAAAAATTCACTGAGGACAGCTGATCCTGTCAACTCTCACAACACAAATGGATTTACCTTTCCTTTGACAACTATCTCTGGCCTTCAGAAAGAAGTTACTTTATTTTGAAGTCTAATAGCTTTGACTTCTGGTTTCTTGATTTTTCCTTTGTGGTACAGCCACTAGATTGAAAACAATGGGTTTTTAAATCAAAGTGGAAAAAATATAGATTCCCTAATACAAAGTGAGAAGGCCAGCAACAATCCTTTCCAGGGAACTGAAATTTGTATTTTCTGTTTCCTTGCTGACCTTTAAAGCTTTTCTTTAACACAAGTCTCTCATCAGCCTACCCATGCGCTATAGTACCAACAGTTAACAGACAAAGATCTATATGTGCCTTTTAACCCTATTCTATTGCAGAGTATAAGGAGCTATTTAGCCTGACATCCATTTTGTTAATTTCTACCAGCAGCAGCTGGCAGATTTCTCTGGGGTTTTCTTCAGAGCATCTGGCTTGGGTCAGGTCACTATAAAAAATTTATCAAACATCCTTTACAGGAGTGGTTTGAGCTTTTTTAAATAACGAAATCTCATCTATCTCCGGTCTTACAAAGGTTTTGTTTCCATTCTGTCAACACAGAAAATATATTAAGCATTGCATTTAATGAGATATTGAACATCTCTTTGTTCAGAGTGTATACTGGAGCATGCTGTGCTTAGAAAGCACATCACTTGGGTTTATTTTTTTCTGTGGTTGGAGTAAAAGTTGTTATGTTGTGATAAAATATGTATTTCTTCATTTGAAAAGCACTAAGTTGGACTAGACTCTAGGCTACATCTCAGCTGATATTGGAATGGAGCACGACAGGCTGGGCAACTGCATAACCTCTGAAATGTGGGCCTAATTATGAGGATAGTTATTAAAAAAAAAAAGCCAAGTAGGAAGAATAGAAGAAGTGCCACACTGATTCAAAACAAACATCCCTCTGTCTCTAGAAGTGATCATAAGTTCACATTTAGGGAAGAGTAACAACCATGTAAGTATATACATTTTTTTACCTTTAATAGTCTTCCAGCTTCTTGCAGTTTTAATCTTAGACTATTTTATAATCTTTTGTAGTTTTTATATTTAGCAACTCTTTATGAATCATTCTTCCAAGTACTTCTTGCCCTGAACTTACATAAACTTCTTCCATTACTATATATTCTGCAAGGATTTCCAGGGGTTTGGGACCCAAAGTGTAAGGAACTACCATCCCAAACTTCATTTGACAACTCCTAATGTCCCTGAAAGGCACAGTGGATACTTGATGTCTATCCATTTCAGTTGTGCTACTTACAGTTTTGTAGATCTCTGTCACATCCCCACAAATTACTCTTTTTTTGCAGAATTCCAGCCCACCTAATCATTCATTACATAGAAGCCATTCTTTACTATTTGATTGTCAAAAGTGTCCTTTTCTGAATTTCTTTTAAGCTTTAATGTGTCTTTTATTAAAGGAGGAGACCAAAACTGCAGATAGTATTCAAAGTACAAGATGCATGCATTAATCTAGTGTTTTCTGACTTGCTCTTTACTCCTTTCCTAACGGTTCCTAGCATTTGATTTATTTTTTTGATTGCCCCAGAGCACTGAGAGAGTGCTTTCTTGGAACTATTTATCCTAACCTTGAAATCTATCTCACTTGTGAGTGGTAATGGTCAGGTCACAGTCCACTATTTGAAATATGAAGCTAAGATTATTTTTCACCACAGCATTTCACAAAATGTTTTATTGCTCTGTCATGAAGCCATTTTACTCCTCTGTCATGAAGCCTCATAAGATATTTCAGCAGTTGTATGCTCAGCCCTCGTTCCTATTGCATTGATAACTGTATCATTAAGAAACTTTGAAATCTCACTGCTCACCCCCTTTTCCAGGTCATTTGTGGCTTTGCTAAAGTATATGGATCTCAGCACAGAGTTCGGTCAAACTCCTCTTCTTTAATTGATAATTTTGACTGTTAGTTCCTACTGTTTTTTACTTATAGTTGTGTTTGTTCAGCTTGAAGAGAAGGCTAAAGAGAAACCTCATAGCTTTGTTTGGCTTTTTAAGATGAGATTATAGAGAACACAAAAGTAAACTCATAGGTTCACACTGAAAGGAGACAGACACTAGTTGTTGCAGGGAAATTCTGATTAGAAATAAGAAAGACTTTCTTCACACTGCACCAAGACACTCAAAGAGCTTGTGGGATTTCTATCCTTCAGGATATCCAAAGTTTGACTGTTCATGACCCCAGGACACCTTTTAAAGGTGTAAGCAAGCATTACTTTGAGCAGGACATTGGACAATAAGATCTCTAGAAGTCCATTCAAACCTAAATTTTACAGGTTTCTATGCATTTAAGAAAGAATTTTCCATCTTCTCCCATAATTGTTCAGTGTCCTTTCTTGAAGGATATTGTCAAGGTCTTTTGGAAATCCCAGTAAACTATATTAACAGGATTACACAGAACCTCATACTTATTGGGCACATCAGAGAACTCCAAGAGGATTAAAAGACAGAGCCGTGTTTTCTCTTTTCAAGATCATAATCATCATCAGGTTGATGGAATGAATACACATTGCCATTAGTAATTTATTTCTTCTTTAAGTTTTCAGGTGTATACCAGCTGGCCCTGGTATTTGCTACTTTTCATTGTGTTTCCTTGAATCACAATCCTTTCCAAAGTTGCTTCAATTTTTAGACAGATGGTTCGCTGAGTTCTCCTTGAAATATGAGGCCTATGTTGTAATCTCATATCTTTCCTATAATGAATCTGGATGTTAGTAATCTATGCATCTTCACTCCATGGTCTCATCCTTCTGACTGCTCCTTTTCTACTCCTGTTAAGGAAGTGCTACAAAATGTTTGCCCAACACTTTTCTCCTAATATCCTAAGAGAAGAATGTAGTATTAATTTTAGCTCTTTTAGGAAACTGCTACTCTGATTCTTTTTTGATCTACCTGAGTATATTTTCACATTTCATCTACCCAAATTTATGCTTTTTTTTTAATACAAAATCAAATTTTAAAATTATGCTTTCTTAATTCTAAGAACATGGCTTAGCCATTCCATCTTCCTTTTGCCAGTTTCCAAGCCTCTTCTAAAATACAGTAAGCAATGTTATTGTTCTTCCACTCTGATGTTCTTCAGCCTTTAAACCACCTGTAACTTAATTCTGTATTGCCTAATTGATGGCACAATTGTGGTGAAGATTTTTGCTTTTGTGTGTCATGGATGCTGGATTTGAATTACAATTATCATTAGAATTGTGCTTCCAGAGGAAAATTTGGAACAGATCTTTGTCATTATCTTGTCAAGGGCTTCATTCCCTCTTGTGAGATTGCTAGCCAAATTGATCCAGGAAAGAGTCATTGACA
This sequence comes from Atrichornis clamosus, assembly GCA_013400975.1. Taxonomy (NCBI): domain Eukaryota; kingdom Metazoa; phylum Chordata; class Aves; order Passeriformes; family Menuridae; genus Atrichornis; species Atrichornis clamosus. Next base: position 94,025 of record WBMZ01006587.1, read on the forward strand.
GTTTTATCTACAGCTTATGACCCTATGAGAAGTTTCTCTCTTCTACACAGTAACTGAAGCATCTTTTTGTCCTTACCAGCTCTCTGACTTTAGAATCATTAAGGCTGTAAAAGATCTCTGAGATTGTCAAAGTCCAGCTGTTAATCCAGCACTGCTGTGGACACCACTAAATCGTATCCCCAAGTGCCATATCCACACACCTCTTGAACGTTCCAGGGATGGTTATTCTACCACTTCCCTGGACAGCTTGTTTCAATGCCTGACCACCCTTTCCATGGAGAAATTTTTCCTAATGTCCAGTGTAAACCTCCCATGACACAACTTGAGGCCCTTTCATCTCATCCTGTCCCTTTCTAGCTGGGAGAAGAGGCTGGCTCCCACCTGGCTACACCCACCTTTCAGGCAGCTGTAGTGAGCGATAAGGTCTCCCCTGAGCCTCCTTCTCTCCAGACTAAACACCCCCAGCTCCCTCAGCCACTCCTCACAGGACTTGTGCTCCAGACCCTTCTCCAGCTCTGTTGCCCTTCTCTGGACACGCTCCAGCCCCTCAATGTCTTTCTTGCAAAGAGGGACCCAGAAATGGTCACAGAATTAGAGGTGTAACCTCGACCAGTGCTGAGTACAGAGGGACAATCCCTGCCCTGGTCCTGCTGGCCACACTATTACTGATGCAGGCCAGGATGACATTGGCCTTCTTGGCCACCCAGACACACTACTGGATCACATTCAGATGGCTTCTTATAGCTTAATTTAACCAGTCTCTGCTCTAGTTTGAGAGGCTGATAGTGTTGACCCCATTCTATCATCTTCCTCTTTGGGTCTGGCATTTCAATCCAGTTTCTATTCTACTTGTTAAGGTGATCAGTTTGTTAATTCAATTTGATTCTAAGCTCCAACTAAACAATGCAATTCTACTGTAGCAATCACCTGGTACACTTTTTTCATCCCATTATATTTTGTATGCTAGGATTACAGCATCCTATTGGCTGTCTTTGTTCCATCAGGAAGAAATGAGGAACTCAACCAGTTGTAAATTGGTAACTGTTCAGTCATATCATGAGTAGTTTTGGTGCAATTCCTTTGCTTTCAGACTGCAGCAGAGCATACACTGTTGTGTTTTGACCCTGGATCCTGCTACCCTCACTCTACAATTACCAACATCTGAGCTCCATCTTCTTTCTCTACTACTCTGCTGAGACCCGAATGCTTTTACCTTCATTGCAAAATCATTAATTCTACTCCATTTTCCTCATCCCAGTAATCTATTCTGGCACTTTGATTTTGTTTTTAGCCCAAAGGGCAACAATATCGACTGTAACTGAAGACATTCTTCTACTTGTAAAAATCTTCTCCTCTCTAATTATGCCTTGACCACAAAAAGTGTTTCAACATATATAGTTCTGATTCTATTTTAAACATAAAACTACACTTACCTAGATATTCCTTTCCATGTTGAATCTTAGGTACTGACCAGACATCACAGACCTCTCTTTTAGGAGTTCAGTACCTAATTTCATACACCCTGAGAAGTGGAAAAAACCTAGGTAGAGTTTCATCTTTGCTTTCAGCATTTCAGTTTTTAAAGATGACTTGCCAAGTAATGTGTGAATATAATTCTTTGGCAACAAAATAACTATTGGAGACCAATGAGAAGTTATTTTCAGAACAAAATCTCCAGGCAGCAGTGGATTATGTACTTCAAACTTCTTTATAAGTTTTACATTTATGAAGCATGGAACTTTGTATAAACTGTTGTATTGTATTGTTTGAATGTTGAAACAAGATTATTCAGGGCAAAGCTTTTGCCTGGGACACACTGATTTACGTGTCACCATTCTGAATTTCCTCCCTCTTCACAGTTTGGTATTCCCTTATGCATAAAAAAGTATGTGCGTAGCTAAAGACTCAGATAAAATAGAGAGGATTATATATATAAGTAGATAAAAGATATTTAACACATACATAAGAATATTATGTTGCAGCTTTTTGGTAACAAAAATAACATTTTTGAAAGGGAAAAAGAAACAGCTGAAACAAATACTTTAAATCACCTGTTTAAGATCACCTGGTTTACTCTGTGTTGAGGTCAACTACAAGTCTTTGTTGTGACTCAGATTACAGCAACTAAAGAAAGACTAAGGGAAGTAACTATGTAGATTATTCAACTTGTTTGTAAGAGTACCCTAGGATGTGGAATGCAAATGAATAATCAGACCACAGGAACTAGGTGTGACCCTTTGCAATTTTCTTCTCATTTCCAGTGAGCCACTTGATGACTTGGATAATGTCTCTTACTCAATCCATGCCTCAGCTTCCCCAGCTCTAAAGATGGTACAGTCAGCTGGGAACAGGGTTATCTCTGATGTGATTTTTTTCTTTTGCAAAACAAGCATTCCCCAAAATGTTGGTTTGGAATTATCACAACTTTGGTTTTCATGCTTTCTCTGTAATACAGCTGTGCCTCTTAGACTGAAGTGTTTGACTTCTTAAATACAATATATATGTCACATCTTTTCCATCAATGGTTGTTCTTTCAAGAATTTAGAATAGTATAAAGTTCAAACAAAATGAATTAAAATTAAGAAGTTCTACACCACAGAAACAAAACGTTTTTTCTCCAGTTGAACAATGCCGTAGATACCGACACATTCCTGACAAATGCTTTCATTTTGATGAAACTACATTTCGTTTGAAGTCATTAACTCAGTACGCATATTGGTTTTATGACATCTGGTTGTTCTTCCTTCTCATCTGACATCTTCTTTCACAGGTAATAATTATCTTTCTGTCTGTCATTCCTTCTCTTTTCCACAAATACTTTACTCCTCTTACAAATATCTTCTCTATTCCACATATTTCAAACACTCTTTTTTTCTCCTCATGTTGTCTGTTGATTAAAATAATGAAGTTGAGTTCAAAGTTACTGTTTCCAAGCTGTGCTTAGAGTGAATTTTGCTGTTTCTTTTTGAATGTAAAAAGGCTTGCATGCCTTCAAGTTTGTTCATCTTTTCTGATTATATAAATTCGATAATTAAATATATTTTCTCCTACAAACTTTGTCCCACTACTTTTTAAGGCAAGCTGTTTCATCAAGAGTCTTGTACTAGCTTTAGTACTAACACTGACTTTTAAAGCATCTTGCAATTTATGAATAGAGATAAATGAGATTACGATGATGCTCCAATAGATTGTACGGCTGAACTTGCCATAGCACATCCTCCACTGTACAAACAGTCTGGAAATTACACCATTCTCCCCTCACTGCAATCCTCTTACCTGCTGCTTCTTTACAGCCTGTCTAGGGAATCAGATGTTTACTGCCAATTAGGCTTGATAAAACTGCAGGAATTTCTTGTATTCTCTCAACGATAGTACTTCTGACATGCTGGCAGCTTTTGGAGGGCTTCTGGCTACACGTACAGCAAGAGACCTCAGTGTACTTTAGCACGTTTATTTGGTGATTTAGTTAATTTAGATCTTACCCTTACTGCACTATCTACCGCAGTCATAGCATAAAACCTTCAAGATTTTATTGAAGATTTTCTTTTGGAGCAAAAATAATGTTAAGATACTTCAATTGGCAGCAAATAGATTTATTATTATTATATTAGACCTGTTCGCCAAGACTGCTGGAGCAACAATAAAATTCTTATTCCAAAAAGATATGGTCCACAATTATAGAAAATGTTGTGTTACTTCAATGCTTGAACTGAATAATTTCCCAACTTTTCCAACTTCCAGATTGCTGACTAAAAGTACTGGGCTTCTGTTTCTTCTCTGTGAGCCATAACACATCTCAACTTTTCTGAAAGATATAAAAAAGATATTACAAATGTAGGGTCTTTCTGTGCAATGGTCTTATGCAGTGTTCCCCTGAACGAAATGGGGTTGAATCTGCCTGCACTATCAGCTTTACATAATAGGTTCAGAAGAGAAACAAAAGGCAGATGATGATTTTTTAGGATGGATGATGGTGTCAGTTACATCACATTTCCACTTGCTTCTAGTTAAAGAGGAAAAAATGAAACTTATCCTAGTACTTTGCAAAATGATGTTGAACTTAAAACCTTGTTAGTATTTCTGAGTTAAAAAGTCATTATTTAACAAACACATTTGGAAAGTAGTCTGACTGAAATAAAATCAGCTCATAACAGATTCAAATCAGACAGGAGTTTGGAAATACACTGGTGCACCTAAAAGGGTATGATTTGGAGCTGCACGTACAGAAGCATCATGTCAAGGAGGAGGAAGGTGACAGTTCCTGTTTATGCATTTTTGGCAAACTGCACCTGAAGGATGGGATGATTTTCTGGAAACTGTCATGCCAGAAATACACAGCTAAACATGAGGGAACTGAGAAGAGCAAAGGGAATAATGAGAGACCTATGGGGCTGGGACAGGGTTTCTAGTCTGTTTTTTTAGGAAATCAAGCTATGCAATTGCACCGCTTTTCTGTCAGTACTTCAGCAATAACATTTGAATCTCTTGACCAATTTGAAAGAAGCCTGACAAAAAAAATTGGTTTAAAAACACTGAGCTCATGTGGATTTTACAAAAATCAGATAGAGGAGACTCAGATTTGTGTGCCCAGTAAAGAACAGGTGGAAGTGTGAACTCAGCTGCATTATTTGACACAAGAGAATCCAAAGCTGTCAACCAAAAGCAGGCTCCATAAGGTTTGCTGTCAATGCAACTGCTTGTTTGTTGTTTAGAGGTAGGGGGCTTTTTTACCTTGTTTGTTTCATTTGGTTTTTTTTTTAATGAAATATATTTATAAGAAGACCAAGATGTCTGTGTCAGAGCATTTTTAAGATGTTAATTGCTGCAGGATATAGGCACTCATTATAAAATTATGCATAATAAATCTTGTCCAGAACAGGCCCTGAAATCCCTACGTGAAATTAAATCCCTTTGTGCCAGTGTTTTCTGTGTGCCTTGAAAAGGACTGTTTTGATTTCTTCTCATGCTAGAGCTAGCTCTGCCCTTCTTCTCTCTCTTAAAATACTGTGGTCCCACCAAACTTAAAGAAATGAAAAAGTCATGAGTCAGACGCCGAAACAAAAACTGCTCTTGAAGATAATATGTTGATAAAATATATTTACTTTGAGTTTGGTCTTCTTTGAAATTCTTAAGACCCTTCAGCTTCTTGAGTGAGAGAGAGAAGTCACGGTGTCCCACTTTAATCAACTTATTGGGAGACATTACTTTGAGCCCTTGATGCTACAGGATATTTCATCCTTCTTGACTGTCCCTCAAATGGCAAACCCAGACTGAAAACTCCCCCACATCTTTCACTATCCCCAGTCTTCTATCAGTCTGAGAAAGAGCACAACTCTTCTAGGCAAAGAACCTACAGGAAAACCCCCTGAATTTTTTATTTCTTCTTTCAGTTTGCCTTATGCAGGGAAAGAAACAATCATGACTGCTCACAGCTTGTGAAAAGGGAGTATTTGTAGAACTGAGAAATTTAGAACCTGATATTTGGTCAATCCGAAAGGAAGATACAGGGGAAGAGGAAGGTTCCTAAGATTGAGGGAAGAATCATAAAGAAATATGCATTTGTCGTACATAGGGTATATGTGAATACTTGTGAACTGAGAAGAAAACATTATGGATTCCATTGTAATGATTGTCTTTTCAAGTTTAGGAAAGTAATTTACCCGATATGTTACAATAGCTATATTGATATTCCATTTCTAGATTTCGCAGCGGTCTTCTCTAGATGGGACTTCAGAGAAATGGATTTAATAGGATGCCTGTCAGTGGCAAGACTTCGGATGTTACTAAGCAGGGATAATTCTTACTAACCAGGCAATGAAATTCTCTTCAAGGTTCTCATGTATCATTCTAACTTTGGGATGTAATATATTGAACTAGACTGGGCTTCCCACACATTGTTGGTTGGATGACCGTGTCAAGTGTTTCATCTTTCCAAAGCAAATATGTGCTAATCAGGAAATGACCACTAAAGGTTGGAGATAGTGTCAATAAGAGCTGAGTCTCTTCATGCAGCCGTATAAGAAAATGAGATTACTTTTATGGTTTCTTCTTTATTTCTCTCTAGTAAATTCTACTGCTTTTGTACAAAAATAACACAAAATCATTTGCTGTGTCTAAGACTTTGCAGGCATTAGGAAAAACATTGCCAAAAGCCTGAGAGAGGTGAACTTTCCCATTTTCTCAGCAGTGGTGAAGCCACATCTGGAATGGCAATTCTAGTTCATGGCTCCCCAGCACAAGAAACATATGGACATAGAGCAGCTGGTCAAGTGAAGGGCAATGAAGACAGTTTAGGGATTGGAGCATGTCATATGAGGAAAGGCTGAGAGATGGAACTAGTTAGCCTAGAGAACAGAAGGCTTAGAGGGATTTTATAGATGTGAATAATATCTGGTTGGGAGGGCGTAAGCAAGAATGAGTCAGGCTCTTTTCAGTGATGCCTAGTGATAGAGCAAGTGGCAACAGGCAGAAACTGAAATACAGGGGGTCTTGTCTGAACATGAGAAAACACTTTTTTACTGTGCAGGTGACTGAGCACTGGCACAGGTTGCCCAGAGAGGCTGTGGAGTCCCCATCCTTGGAGAGACTCAAAGCCATCTGGATGCAGTCCTTAGCAACCTGCTCTAGATGACCCTGCTGGACCAGGGAGGCAGGACCAGATGTCCTCCAGTATCCCTTCCAACCTGAATGTTTCTGTGATTATGTGCTTTTCAGTTTTAGTCACAATATTGGCTTGGTTCAAGTCCATACTCCAACTTCCATAATTTTTTTAACCCTTATTCAGCAAGAGGTCTCAGCTTTCCCTTTTCAGTTACAAGAAACTAGAATAAAAGTTATAAGAAACTATATGTAAAATACTATATTCTTCGTACTCCTTTTGTAGTTCACAGAGAGCAGTAAGAATTCACGTGCTCAACCCAGTTTAAATCAATTAACACAATACAGAACTGATATAAATGACTGTGTCAGTAATTAATAAGCAGAAAGGTGAATAGGATAACTTAAACTCATGTAATATTTTCTTAATAAAATTATCATGGAGTCACTTGGATCTTATGGTCTTAGACCTTTTTATATTTTGTTTAGTTTGGGCTTAAAGCTGTGATTCTTGAACACTAAGGCTGTTGCTCAAGTGAATTAGTCCTTGCAGTTACTTGAGCTACATCTTGTACTTGGCATATGCAGGCCCACCAAAATTACCTGAAGGATCCATACCTATGGATACCTCTAACAACATAATCATGGTGTCTAGTATTACCATTCCAGTCATGTCATGTTTTAGTTTTAGTTTTAGTTGTTTCTGATACTAAACATATGGTGGTACCTCACCTGCTTCTCATCACCTAATTTTTTTCAGTCTTGCTTCCTTCAGTTTTGAAGTGGCTGCCTGTTGTTAATGAATGGATAAGTTCTTCAGCACCAGCCTGTTACATGAAGGCTATCTTCCCTGCTGGTCACAGATGGCAGGAAGTGATTTTATTGATTTGTTAGTACTTAGCTAGAAGGATTACATCTAGCAGTAATGTGGCCAGGCCCTGGGACAAATCACCACACGAGTTAGTGGTGGGTCTGTGTCTTTAACTGAGTGTGACATTATTATATTTACCAGCCTTTCATAGTGCTTTTCTTATTAACACCACTTTAATCTCTTCTGAGCCATCTGTCGGTCATTCAAGTTTCTGTTTCCTTAATGTGCTGGAAAAGTTGGGAAACTTCAGTTTCTGAACTGAACTCGGACACTGTCCTGAAAAGTTCTGGTGGTAACCAGTGCTTGTTATGTTTTTTCTTTTTAAATTGTGTTATGAAATTGTGTCCTGCAGAAAATCTCTTGGGGGGACACAGGCAGATGGCCACAGTAATTCCTCTCAAATTCAAAGGGTCATGAAGGTTCATGGCTCTCAGGACTTGTGTGAGAGGTATTAGTGTGGCTGGCAGAAAGCTGGACCCTCTCCCTATTTCAATTCTGGCAAGTTTGGCAGCAAGAAGCATTGAACATTGCCAGCATAGATTTTTTCCCCTTTGGTTCGTGCCCATCAGACGATCTCTCTAGAAACCAGAGCCGTTTCCATGCTGTGACCTCAGCAGAAGCATGACGGAGAGGTCTTAAGTGTCAGCGTGTTAGTGGTAACTCCCAGTTTACTTCAAAGTGCAGTTTTTTCTGCATTTTAGCTTCGCATTTCTAAGTAGCCTGAACGATTTCATTCACTGATAGGCACGTGTGTGAGCAGGGGACCCTTCAGAGCTATAGGCATGAGCTTCTGGCCAGCGGATTACATGCAGATGATCTCCTATAGAGAAGGGCTGTCGCATTCACTACCAGTTCCCCAAAATGAAGCTGCTCAGAGCTGGTAGACCAGAAATTGCCAGGGAAGCGAAGTCTGTCTGGACACAACGTTTTGTTTCATTGTGCACTAACCCCTCAGTTGAGCAGTCAGCAGGCACTGTGACATGTTTCGTGGCCAATTTTAGTGGGTCACAGTAGTTAAAAAATGGGTCTGATAGACAAGAACACTCGCCACCCGCAAGGGAGGTGAGTGGGTACCACGGTGTGTGTGCCACTAACAGGGTTTAAGAAGCGTATAAGAAGTGCTGAAGCGTGGGACCCTCAGGAAGGGACGGTCGAGCGGTGACAGCGCTGGCTCAAAGCATGGGGGCTGCAGCTGGGGCCAGCACGGCTCACGCCCGAGGGAGTGGCGGCAGCACCGGGAGCCCAAGGCTTCCCGGCGCCTCAGGCAGCCCCGCAGCAAGCCCGCACCCTCCCACGGGTAGCCCTGCCCGGGCGAGCCGGCAGCCCCGGCGCGAACCGGGACGAGCACCTGCGGTGCGGTAAACTGGAGGAGGACGTGAAGAGGACAGCGGTGCCGGGGCCAGCGCCGCGGCCGTGTGGCCACCGGACAAGCCCGGGGGGCGGCGGGGAGAGAGAGGCGCGGCCGGCCCGGGTCCCCGGCGCGGGCAGGGGCAGAAGCAGCGGCGCCGCGCCTCGGACTCCGCCTCACCGGCACCGAGCTCCCCTCCCTCCCTCGCTCCCTCCCTCCTCCAGCGCCAGGCTCGCAGCGGCGGAGCATCTCGGCGGCGGCGGCAGCACCCGCCCTTCCCGGCCGGCCGGCGGCGCGCACCGCCCCCCCGCTCCCGCACGCAGCCCGCCGGCGGCGATCCGGAGCCCTCCGCTCCACCGCACCCCCGCCACGCACGCCCACCGCCGGGAGGATGGGCTGCGGGCGGCAGCGCGGCAGCCCCTGAGCTCCCCGAAGCCGCGGGAACAAAGGGAGCGAGCAGCGGCAGCACCGGGCCGGGGTGGATGCAAGCAACCATGAAAGGCTGGGTCTCCGCCTCCTCCGCTGCTGCCAGAGAGCTGCCGGCTGCCGCTGCTCGGAGGACTACCCTGTGAAGGGGGCGGAGGAGGGGCTGGCTGGGTTCGCCGTGCAAAGGTAGAAGGTGTAAGGGAGAGGCGGAAAGAAAATGTCTTCTTCGGTGGGGCCCCGCGGCCCTCGCCCGCCCACGGTGCCCCCCCCGATGCAGGAGCTGCCCGACCTGAGCCACCTGACAGAGGAGGAGAGGAATATCATCATGGCAGTGATGGACCGGCAGAAAGAGGAGGAAGAAAAAGAAGAGGCCATGCTCAAGTAAGCAGACGCCAGTCATTCATTCATTCAGGCACTCATTCATGAACCGATCGCCGGCGGGCGGAGCGGGTGCTGCCACAGAGGGAGCCGGCCGATGTCCAGAGCCGGCCGGCTTCGCCCTGCTCGGTGGGGCTGGCGCCGCGGAGCCCCGGTCCCGCTCAGCTCCCGGCCCGTAACTTCCTCCTCCCCCACCCCGAGCAGCTCCTCCCGAGGCAGCACCGCCGGGGGAGCCCGGCACGGCGGGACGGAGCGGGACGGCGGCCCTCCGCGTCCCAAGGGAGCCGGCGGCGCAGGGCGGGCGGGAACCCCGACATGGGGGTGAGGGGCGAGGTGGGATTCCTTTGGGGTCCCCAAAACCCCGCCTCTGCCAGGAGGGGCCGCTGGGTGGGGTTTCCCTTCGTGCGGGAGCCTCCGCGGCTGCCGTGCTGCCCCCGCCTGGCTCGGCCCCCGCTGCCGCCCGCCGCGGGGCTGGGGCGGCTGCCCCCGCCCGGCACACCCCCAGACCCCCGCTCCGCCCGCCCGTGCCGCCGGCCCCGGCCCGCCCGCCGCCAGCTCCAGGGCGGGCAACCACGGGAAGCAGCGTGCTGTGGGGCAGCAGGGCATTTGTAATTAGGAAATAGATGGAATTAGTCGCACTGCTCATTCCAGTGGGCGGGCGTGCGTGGTGGCGGGACGGCGGGGGAGTGGGTTTATCCCGCTGCCGGCGGCACGGGGAGGGATGCGGGGAGCGCGGGGTGTGGGTAGGTGCCATGTTTGGAAAACGGATCCCCACAGCCTCTTTTGAACCTTTTTCCTCACCCCCTCGTCCCTGCCAAACAGCGCATGTGACCATATTTTCTAGCCTCCTCCGTCAATCGGAGGCTTCAAACGTAATGTTACTGAATCGCCTACTGCGAGTGATGAGAATAAACAGATTGGAGTCGTGGCCTGTGGAGGAGAATCACGGTTTCTCCTTTTCTGACAGCCCGTCAGGCCTGTTCGCTCTGGGCGTGAGGTGGTGGGAGAGGTGACTGGAACAGTGCGAGCCTCTGACGCCACCCAGACCCTCCGTGCCACAGGAGGTGTATCCTTACCTCACTGTCACCTGGTTGCATGCACCTGTGCTCGGAAGGGATGCGCTGAAGGTGTGACGTGATCTGGGTGTTTCTTTTGGCTGCATCGGAAATACCCACTTGAGCGATGCAGGTGCCAGCTCTTCCCCACGGCTTTCTCTGGAGAGACCAAACCCCCGCAGGCTCCTAACTTTGGCCCCGTGCGCCGTGCCTGGTGACGCTGGGACAGCGTTGTAGTACACTGCTGTCCCTGTCCCTTCCTATCCGTGCTTGGCTCTGAATTTTTACCGGAGCCACTAGAGATTATTGCAGTGGTGGATACTGAGGCCCAGCTGCTAGTGCGCTGCTGGCGAGGAGCTGTCCACGAGTGTGGTGCTTGCATCTCAGTTCAAGACGAAGAGTTCAGTTTGCTGTAGCAGTTCATTGTGCTTGGGGTGTGGCTACCCTTGGAGGTGGGGTGATTGGAATAAGAAATGTTTTGTGAAAATGCATTGTGTTAGTCAGTGTGGGGAAACACAAGTGAAGGATCCTTCCTCAATTTCTATTCATCAGAAGAAAATTAAATAAAGGGATAGCTCAAAGGCTCTCAACTACATGTGCCCTTATGTTCCTTGTCCTCCAGCTCAGCTACTTCTCTACATATATTTAGCTTTTATTCTGTGAAGAAGATTACTGGTGCTGTGATGATGTTGTAAAGGAATACTATAAATCTTACAGGCACTGTTAGAATGAGCTTCTGCTGGTAGAGATGGTATTTTCTCAGCCCTGTTCTTGTTAACATTGTATAGAGGATAAATTTTCCTTCTTTTTCCCTTCTTTATTTTTTTTTCCTGCTTTTTCATTGGCATTTCTAAATTCTGGACTGATACTTCCTATTCCGTGAGATTATGGGAATCTTCAGCAGTTTTAGTAAATGAATTATGAACTTAGGACACTTAGCTGCAATTTTTAGAAAAAGGCAAAAATAGTGCTTTGTGAATTGAACTTGAAATTACTTTATATTATCTTCAAAGGTTTGTGATGTGTAAAGTTAAAAGTTTATTTCCTTACAAAAGTCCTTTCTAATCATGAGAATAACAGTCTAGGCTCTCCACTGGCCTGCAAAATTGTGATTTTAAATAGATTTCTGTCTTTATTTAAAGAGCCAGGAATTAAGGGAAAATAAATTGGAAAACTTACAAACCTGTATACTCACTTTAGCTATATTGCTAGTTTGCAAAAATCAGGTCACAGAAAACAGTTTTCTTATGGGTTATGATTTGACTCTTATAGAGAACCACTAAATTTTCTGAGATCATTTGCCTTTTCAGTATGATGAACACTTACTTCCTATTTGGGATAAGAGTTTGACACACCCTTCCGCAGAATAACTCTTTTAAGACTGGAATTTTGACAAGAATTTACTTCCATAATTTTAATAAGATTTGTTACAACTACACAATGGTGCCATCAGATGACACAGCTATATTATAAAAGTCAAATATCGTCACCATCCCTTCCTATTATCTTCATTAAAAGATTTTCTGATTATCCAAATGTCTCAACAAAACTGCCACCAGTTTTCACTTAAAACCACCTGGTGGAGAAATGTTTCCATCTGTAACACCCACGTGCAAATCTGTAATTTTCCCTGGAAGTGAAGCTGAGAATCAGTGCTGCAAACCAGGCTACCTTCAATCCTGGGCTGATCAGAGGCCGGATATGTGCTGTCTCATGAATCATAGGGGCTAAAAAGGGTGCAGCATTCCTCTCCTGTTCTGGATGTCCTGATAGCAATGAAAGTTTCTAAAACAGTACTTGTAATTTTCCTTTCCAACACTCCTCATAGCAGAAAACTGCAGGAAGAAATATTGGTTAAATGACTGTATTCTTCACATGGTGATCATAAAGTTGTGGATCCAGGGGAATTTGAGGTGTTTCTGTGAGTAGACTATATTTCAGGAGAAATGAAAGCAATTAGGGTCATCAGGAAAGAGGCTGAGTCCCTCTCCTCCGGGTCTGTACCTCTCTGTCTTCCTGATCCCTGTTTCTGACTCTGAGCTAAAAGCCTTCTTGTAAACCCTCTCTGCCAGTTCATGCTGACATCAGCACGTACTGCAGCGTGCCAGCCTGCCAACAGGGCACTGTTACAGGGACCAGGACTATGGACACTGAGCTACTTTCACTGCTTGCACTGGAGAATGACAAATGCATCCTTAGACCACCTGCTTTTCGCTTTCCAGGAACTTGCCTTATCTGTCAATTTGTTGGCCTGCTGGGTTTCCTTCAGCAGTCTGGGGCTGACAGTTTGTCACCCCCTTAGGATAAAGGCAGGCATACAACTTGTACTGGCCAGTGTGACTTTCTTTTTCTAGATATCCTGGTCAGCAGCAGAGACTTCGTCTTCCCTGCATCCTTCTGATATCAGATTTCACACTGCTGTGGGTGGTGTTTGTGAAAGGGGAACACTTTGCTATCCTATGACCTGTTGAATGCTTTGGAGCAATGTGTTGAGGAGTTTGGGCTTTTGTGAAGATTCCTTCTTTTGCTTCTTTTATGAACAGATGTACCTTGGCTTCTGGAATATTTTGCCATTAGCTGGTTGCCTTGAAATTGCCTTCACATGCAAAGGCAGGTTTGGCATTCCTTCTGTAATAGGGACAGTGTCACTAGGTACTCCTGAGGCTGTGTCCATGCCTTTGTTCAGTGAACTGTGGTCCCAGTCTGATCTACGGCACCAAAGACTCAAATCCGTATAAGCATTTTGATTCTTGCCAGGCACTAAGTAGAAACTGAAGCTGCTTGCCTTGAGTGCAGTCCCGTGGTCTGGGAGGAGGAAGCATCACCTTCCTGTTTGCCACGCCTTTGACAGCAGCATGGAGAGCAGTCTGTTGAGTAGCTTGGGGCTTTACCATGGTAGACTCAACTCTCATCCACTCCTGTTTCTCTGTTTCACACTGACTGTGCCAGATTTTGTGCATATGTCTGAAGACTGTAGTCTCTATAATCTCTTTTAATTGGTGCTTGGCCTGAGACACCCAAGCTTCTGGTGTTCCTGTATGAGTAAATGTTTGTACAGGGCAAGAGTAAAATGTGCCATGGCCTCCTCTGCAGACTAATTCACATCGGAGGCATTTTCTCCTGTTTTACTTGGTAGATACTCCTGTAGCTGGAAGGGAAGAATTTCATGTTGAGTGGCTGATGTCTAGCCTGAAGTCCAGATGTTGCCCAACAGGTCACTGATGTGACTTAAAAATTGTGAAGAAGCATGAGAGGGTAAGTTTTCAATGAGACTGAAGAGAGGAGCAAACCATCATTTGCACAAATGTGGGGAAAAAATTTGAAGAAAAATAGTTTAAAAGTTTAAAGTGTACATTTAAACACTAGGTAGCCTGAGATAACTATTTTCTTGTGGCATAAGGTGCCTTGAAGTGAAAAAAACAGTTAATATACAGTAAATTTCAATTGTAGACAAATCACAATTGCATATATATATATGCTTAAGATGAAGTTTGCTTATATGTAGTTGTGTGCCTTATCTCATTGGTTTAGTCAAGTACTAAGTGTAAGCTGTGGCAGCCCTGAACACAGTTGTTGTGTTCAAATTTTGGCCAGAAATTAGGAGGTGGTTCCTAGTTACCATGGCATTCATTTGATGGAGCAAATTTATATGGGCACAAAAGCTCTTACTGTGCTTCTGGTGGGATTTAAGAAGACTGTGAGATTGTTGGCTGAGGTGGTGGCAATAGTGGGAAAGTTAATTCAGACACAGGAGGTTCTTCATAATTTTATAACTCTGAGTAGCTTTAGCAGAGAGGGTAGCAGGTACTTGAAACCTTCCCATCTTAAGAGTTATCTCAGGATTTTCCATGGCAGTTAATAATTAGGGAGAAGTTGATCCTAACACCCTATTTTGAGCACCTAGTATGGTACACAGTCTTGATTTTAATAGAACGCAGGTCTCTAGAATGAACAGGGATATTGCAGCTGCTCACATTTCAGGGCTGCCAAGTCCGGATCACTTGCAGTTGGTGAAAATATCTATTTCAGGGTTTGCAAGATAACCCCTATATAATTTTCTCTGTGCACCTGGAAGCTTCCAACCTGCATTACTTACTGCATAACTGAAGATTAACCAATTGACCAGGAGGCTTCTGCTCTCAGCCAGTTTCCTGGAGGCAGTGTGTTTCCTTCTCCCTTTCCAGCACTTGGACCACACCTAGCACTGTCAGAAGACATTGAATACTGCTCAGAGCACAGTGACAGCTGCTGCGACCCTCACTTTGCATAGTACTTATGGGCAACATAAGGAAGTAGGGTTCCAAGACCTTCTCAGTCTGTATGCTGTAAATCTCCTGATAATAACTGCCCTTCCATTAACAGTAGGGAAGGAAGCAGTAGCATCATTCTTCCTCCCTTCTGTTGAAATTGGGCCACTTTGCAGAAATAAAAGCGAGAGTCAAGGGGCCATCTTGAGGAAGTCTGTCTTTATCTTATCTTTAGGGTAAAGGGTTGAAAGCCTATCTTTAATCCCGCTAAGAAACAATGGAGAAATTGAGAGTTCTGGGAACTGATTGTGCATTTGGCACCAAGGAATTAAAGGATAAAATAGATAAACAATACCAAGACTCTCTCATCGGATTCAGACTCCTTCTTATTTGTTCTTTCCCTGGTTGCCTGAATCTCACTTTCTCTGCAGTGGAGCAGGAGGAATGGAGACTGCTGCTTGAGAGCCTTTATTTCTTCCTTTATTCTTAGAGTAATTTGGAACTACCATGTTTCAGACCCTGTGGTGGTGCAGCGAGCAGACTGCAGTTTGCTTACTGTGTGCCATGGGTGTTTTAAGCTCCTGGAATCACCTGGACAGACTGTTGGAATATTGCCTTGTACCTCTTCCTGGCAATGCCTGCTCTGATCCTGACACTTGAGTGTACAAATCCATGGTGAAACAATTTTACTTCTGGAGGACTGCAGGAGTCTGGAGATTGTCTAGTAGAAACCCCTACTTAGACCCCTACCACCTGCTGCAGGTGGCCCAGGGGACCACGTGGCTTTTGAGTGACTTCAGGCATAGAGCCTCCACAGCCTCTCTGGACAGTCTTTTCCAGTGTTCAGCTACTCTCACAGTAAAAAGTGTTCCCTGTCGTTCAGGTGAAACCTCCTGTGTTGCAGTTTGTGTCCCTCACTTCTGGTCCAATCACTGGGCACCTCTGGGAAGAGTTTGGCTCTGTTTTCTTTAGTCCTCCCCAGTGGGTGTCTATACATGTTAAAATCCTTCTTTCCTCAGGCTGAAGAGTCCCCACTCTCTCAGCCTTTCCTCGTGTAATGGCTCCTTGCTGCACTGGCTCCAGCATGTCTTTCTTGTAGCGAGGAGCCCAGAAGTAGACTTACCACCCAGATGTGGCAGAGAGCAAAGATCACCACCTTCAATCTGCTGGTAATGCGTTTCCAGTGCAGTCCAGGGTGGCATTGGCCTTCTTTACTGCACGCATATGTTGCTGGCTCATGTTCAACTTGGTGTTGACCAGGAATTCTCAGTTGCTTCTCTGCAGATCTTCTTTCCAGCTGGTTGGCTCCCTGGGATTATTCTCCTTGTGCAGAACTTGGCATGTCCTTACACTGAATGTTTTAAAGTTTATGACAGAGGCCAGTATCTAAACATGTTCTCAAATCTTCAGGGGAAGGATTACTTTGGTCACGGCTTTTCACCCCTTTCTCTTTCCTGTCCAAGGCTTTTGCTCAGAGGGAGAGAGAGAACTGAACAGCTCAGAAACTGCTGTGGCCTTTTGGCAAATGGAAACAGCAGAAAGAATTTAAAAACATTTGAGATTTCAAGTTTTCATCAGTCTGAAGGGGCAGGTGTGGTCATGAATGTGTTTTGATAAAGGAGACAACTTGTGGTGACCTCAGAAGTGCAAGGATTGTTTTCAGGGTATTTCAGAGAATTGATAGTGATTTTTTCACTGTAAGGTAGACTGAGTAGTCTAAAGAGACTGAGGAGTTGAAACATATTCACAACCGCACACAGTCACCAGCAAGGCAATTATGAGACAGTCATTGACTGATCTGCTGGGCAGCCATCTCACTGCCAAGGGAGGAGCAGGAGACTGTCAGCAGACAATAGCAGATTGATAGGCGTTTCTTAAAAGCTGTAGAAGAATGGGAGGTGATAGGGGATGACAGACAGTAATAAACATCCCTACCATTTTCTAGACACGGGCTTCAGATCGGCATATGCTGAACTTTAGGAATGTCTGAGGTGCAAGCTGTTGTCCAGAGCTCTTTTCTGGCCCCAGTTTAAGTGTTTTTTAAAAAATGAACAGGGCATTATTTCTGTCTGTGTGTCTTCCCACATGATTCTCCACTTGATACAAGAATCTGCCAAAGCTTCATTCCTGGCTTTGCCTGACATTGCACTAATACTTTCTAACTAAGAAGTCTGTCATTCTCCAAACTCATGGGCATTATCTGTGCCCTGCAGAAGGGTAAAGACAAAGACTGGGTGAAGGAACATGATCTCTGAGCAGTAACTTCTCAAAGTACAGAGTTATTATAAACCTTATCTTAAAAGGAATTATGCAGAAGAGACTTCTTAGAGGGGGAGGGTACCATCCCGTTGTTTATTTTTCTGGAAAATGGCAGAGGGAGAACAACATTAAGACACATTTGAAATTCTCAGTCTTATCAATACCCTTTTATTTCTGAAGACTCATATGAAGATTTTTTTGCATCCTTGGATAGTAAAGCAACTAACAAAGATGAAGTATTCTTCCTTCATCAAGCAGTTACTAAGCATTTTAAGACTTGAGCTTAATGCCATAAGAAAAGGCTATTTAAAAATACTGCTGCCCTTGTATTCAGGCTTGTTGGAATGCAGGCATTATTGAAGGTGGAAAATGCCAAAACTGAAATTCTCTTTTGGGTTGCCAATAGTTAGAGCCAATTACAATTTCTAGCCTGTTTTACCTTCTCCTTCACTCTACCCGCTGATGACTGCTGCATTTGTCTACTTCCCTGGGCCTACCAGTTTTGATTAATAGATTCTGGCATACAATTACATTTTGGGGGAAGAAGCTTGCATGCCTGTAGTTTGACTTCAATTCCTAGCAGTGATAAAACATATAAAAAAATCATACATCATCAGTTACAAACACAGAGTGGTTTCATTCTGCTTTTTGAAAGTACTTGCATAAATTTTCAATTACTGCAATGAATTGCACCTCACCAGATTTACACCTCTGCATGATTTACCTCAGTCAAATCCATGTTAGATCTGTAAGGATGCAGATAGCTTATCCAATCTCTACATCTGTCAAGAGTTACGATTGTTTTATTCCTTATGTTATACTTCGTAGATATGGTAAAATATTATGCAATGTATATAGTGTAGCCTAGTTTTGAAATCTAGGCAGCAAACGTTAGTCAGACTTACTTTTGGTATTCACAACAAGCAGCAGAAAAGAGTACTATGATGAGTTTGATTTAATAGTTTCTTAGGTAAGACAATTGATAGGATAGCATTGTAATTTTTTGTACTTATAACTGAAGTAATCATCCTCTAAATTTGATTGTGTGTCAGATACTTACATCCAGAGAGAGTTTTAAACAAGAAAGCCATGTTCCAAATATATTTTCTGGCACTATTAGAGTCCAGAAGAGCTAGTTGCAATTTTCAGAACAATGACACACACAAAACCATTCATACACTTGCCACTTCAGAGGCCTGAAGAGACATGGCATGATGAATTGCTGTTTCCAGACAGTTCTAAGTTGAATTAGAACACCTATTTGGGTACTAATTTCTGAGTTTCTTCACATCAGGTATGTCTCATTTTCAGTGTTAGGACTTTGTGCACTTTGCCTATTGTAAGCATTGTTCATACTTTTAAAGATAATGGAATGTATTTGTCTGTATATGGGGATTTTTCAGGTATCTGTAATAAAAATGTATAGTGTTTGAAATCTAATGTTTTTGTCTGTCTTTCCTATATTAAGCCCTCCTGGAATTACTGAAGATTGGTATATGACCTGAGAGTTGCTTTTTGTTCAGGAGTGAACCTAGCAGATAGAGCTACACTTTTTAGTGATGACAGTGGTGGATTTAGCAAATTGACTGTTCCAAATTTTGAGAATCTGGGGTGTAACCAAAAAATTATTTTCCATGTATTTTAAGCTTTAGATAAACACTAAATTCTAGTAAATTTCTAGAATGGTTGTTTAAATGCTGTGCATCAAAATAAGGTTATTTACTTTAAGATCCTTAATTGAGTGTTATTTTTTTAAACTTCATTATATGAAATTTATTAGGACATTGCTCATGAATGGCACACAGTTCAACTGCATTATTTTAATGTAAGTACTATTATATTGCAGAGAAAAATGGTACTACTCTTCTAGCAAGAAACAGCGCTCTGTTCTGAAAATTACTAATGGAAGTTTTCACACGCTTGAATGACCTAATTGTGAAGTGTCTTCTCAAGTGTTTCTTTTGGTTACCAATACTGAATACTATGAATTGATCAACAAAGAATTTATGTACCCAAAACTCTGTCTACATCTTATGCTACCAGGTCTAATAAAAGATGCTACATTTTTTAAAAACCTTGTTTGGCCTGTGAGCCTAGTGAGCATTAAAATTTTTGCAGCCACTGCTCATGAAGATTTTGTTGTTTTAAAACATTTAAGATGTTTTTGTAAAACTTATTAATTCTAAAGTCTTTGAATATACTGTGAAGGCTTCAAAATCATATCCATAAAGTGGGATTTTGTAATACTTATATTGATACATCATTCTCTTTCCAGATATTTAGAAAACCTAGAGTCCTATGCTATACAAACAAACTGAAGTTTGACCATGGACTACTTGCATCTCTGTGTATTAATCATGTGAAAGATCAAATGTTTATTAATAGGAGTTTTGAAAGAAATGACAATGAAGCTGTTTATGTAAGAAAAGGCCAATTTGGGAAGTGGATGATTGAATATGTTTACTTGTGTTTTGAGCCGTGATTTTTTAGTGTAACTGTTTTCTTTTAACCATTCCATTGGTCTTGGAAAAAGCATCAAGAGCTGTGCAAAACTAGATGTAGCTTGCTCATCTCTTTTCTTTGCACAATTTCTTTACCACTTGCATATTATAAGAAAGCAGAGTATTTTTTCTTTATATTCATTATTCTCTAGGTTTTTAATTAGCCTTTCATATTAAGTTTTTTTCAAAGTAAAGTCATTGCACTTTTGCATATTTGCAGTGTTACCTATAGAATAATTTTTACATATGACGTCAGGAGACTAAATTTTGTACTGATTAAATGATATTGCACAGATGTAGATGAAAAAATGTGAAATCTTGAGCAATAAAAGGACATGAAAAATCTATAAGTATTTTAGGTACTTTAAGTGATAAGTCTCCTTGGTGCTGTTGTTTATTGCAGAAATTTAGACATTTCATGACAAACTTCAACTATACAGTTTAACATTCTGCCAATTGTGTTTTTAGCTATAGGTGTAGAACAGGAAGGCCAGTGGTTGATGGAGCGCGTGGAGCATGAGGGGAGGCAGTTCAGAAGAAAGGACAGAATTTGTGAAGGCTCTAGATCATCCTAGGTTAACTCTATTGATTTTGGCCCAGGATGCTACCTGCAAAGTATCAGGGTAATGGGTTTGCACTTTATGGGTGAGAATTAAAAGAGGTTTTATATGTGTAAATTTGCTTGTGCCTAACGATATGGAACCAGGCTGTACAGAAATATGTACAGGTTGTTTTATGGACTTCAATTGCAGCATTATGTTACTTAGCATAAACACATAAGGTGCATAGGTGAAAGTTGTTCAGGAGCTGAAAATTAGGAACAATTTTGCCTGCAGTCGTATCACAGGGACAAGTGACAGAGTTGCTGCCATGGACCAGCAAAATGTTGTATTGCTGTGGTCGTGTGTCTCTGCTGAGTTTGATTAACTGGGGTGACTCTGCCTTGGAACAAGTCTCACTGCAAGCACATCTGTTAACTGGAGTAAAACTGAAGTGTTGTTTAGTCTGTTTAAATGGGATACATCCATATAAGTCTTGTATTTTGCAGAATGAGTTACTGGATACTCCAATACATCCAGTAACTGTTCAGTTACTCCTCAAACCTTACATAAAAAGTAAACTTTACAAAAGTGAAACCAAGGCGTGACTACCTACTTTTCTGAAAAAAACCACCCCACTTTATTTATCACTGTTCAAAATTATATCTGTATTTTTAAAATTACTTTGTGGTCTGCATATCCCTAATTTCCTGCAACCTTAATTGTGTCTTTTGTTTTTCTTTGGTTTCTCCAAAAAGCTGTCTTTCAATACACTCACAGAAAGGAACTGTATTTACTCAAAGGTGGAAATTGCAGAATTATATGAATTGATTCTGCTAGTGTATATGTAAAAACTGTGTAAATTCCTTTGAGATTAAATGCACAGTACATTTTTCTTGTATTTCAGAACAAAATTAGATATTGATTTTTTAATGAGAAATCTATTCTGAGAATCTAGAGCCTCACTAATAAATTATGATTCTTGTATTTTATGTTTTTAGATGATTTGATATTGATTGTAGTTTTCAAATTTAAAAGCTCTCACTTTTTCAAGCAAAATATCTTCATAATTTATTTTGCAAGGATTTTTTTTTCCCATTTTACATTAGTTTAAAGCAAAACATCACTCCTTAAAAAAGTCTTTTTCAAACAATTATAGCACTCACCTTAAAATAACTATCAACAGGAGCTGTTTGGACTTGACTGATCAGTTCAGGGATTCAGCAGGAATTTATAAATTTGTACACTTGTAACATTCCTTTTTCTGGTGGAGCTGTTTCAAGTTCTAAGCTTGTCCCTGTCTGAACAGGTTTAAGGAGTCCATGTAGAAAAGGAGTTGGAGAGTTCTAGTTATGTGGCTGATGAGACATTGTTCTGTCTCTCAACCAACAAAATTATCTGATTCTTTCTTTCTTGAAAGGAGAAAAGCTAAGATTCTGTGATGTAAAGTAAAATTAATGACAGGAGCAATATGAGGGAAGAATCTTGAGGAGGACAGCAACAACAGGAGTGCTTCTTATTATGAAGGGGGTGGTTTGCCCTCATATTTTTTACAGGGGTTGTGGTTTGGGAGTGCTTTCAACTTTCTTCTTGAAGAATTTATGGTTGTGTGCTTTTTTTCTGTCTGCATTAAGTGTTTGCTGTTTCTCTGAAATCAAGACCTCGACAGTGATTAATGGTTTTTGTCATGTTCTGTTGGATTACTGCTACATATTGTACATGGATTACCCCTAAAGCATCCTGTTGCTCTCACACTGTGCTTTTTTACTTTTCCCTTTGCTTCCTATTACTTGTGTTTCATCTTAACACAGAGCTTTCCTTCCTGTGTGCTGGTAGACTGAGACCTCAGAAGAAAGCCTTCCTAAAGTAGAAAAGACAGGGAGCTTCCTCGTACAGCTTTAGTGAAGAAGCCCTATATTTGAAAGCTTTCTGTGAAAGGCAAAGTTTGATGAACTTTCTGCGAGGGCAACTTGCTGATTATGTGAAAGTTGCAGAGGTGGAAAGGAACTAATCTTCCCGACAATTTACTTAATGGTGTGAAATACCAGGTGTTAAAATTTGAAGACAGGCACTTGCATGTCTGGAATTCATAAATAAACCAAGAAAATCAATAAGTGACTTTGGCAACTGCCACCCTTTTGACTCCTTTGTCAGAGGCCAAGAACTGAATGAACAAGAAAATTAAAAGTGTTTTCCCTGAAGGAAAAGGAAAAGTACATTTTCCTTCAGGCTAAAGCTGAGGCCAGAGAGAGTACAGGAAAGCTTTTATTACTGTGTGCTGTGCTGGGTTCACTGTGGCTGGATGCCGGGTGCCCAGCAAAGCTGCTCTGTCGCTCCACTCCTCTGCTGGGCAGGGGAGAGAGAATATAATGAGAGGCTCATGGGCTCACATAAGGGCAGGGAGAGAACACTCACCAGTTGCCTTCATGAACAAAAGAGACTCACCTTGGGGAAATTAATTTAGTTTATTGAAATCAGAATCAGAGTAGGGTAAATACCTCCCCCCCCACCCTTCCCTTCTGCCTGGGCTCAACTTCCCTCCTAATTTTCTCCTCTCCCAGAGTAGAACTGGGACAGGAAATGGGGGCTGCAGCCAGTACATCATTCATTGTCTCTGCCACTCCTTCCTCCTCAGGGGAGGACTCCTCACACTCTTCCCCTGCTCCAGTGTGGGGGTCACTCCCACAGGAGACAGTCCTCCATGAACTTCTTCAAGGAGAATCCTTCCTCTGGCCTGCAGTTCTTCATGAACTGCTCCAGCGTGGGTCTCTTCCATGGGATGCAATCCATCAAGAACAGACTGCTCCAGCATTTGTCCTCACGGGACCACAACTCCTGCCAGCAAACCTGCTCCATTGTAGGCTCCTCCCTCCTTGGGGACAGAGGTCCTGCCAGGAGCCTTTTCCTGCATGGGCTTCCCATGGGGTCACAGCCTCCTTTGGGCACCCTCCTACTTCAATGTGATGTCCTCCACGGGCTGCAGGTGGATCTCTGCTCTGACATGGAACTCCATGGGCTGCAGGGTGACAGCTGCCTCACCATGGTCTTCCCCATGGGCTGCAGGGGAATCTCTGCTCTTGTGCCTGAAGCACCTCCTTCCCTTCCTTCTGCACTGACCTTGGGGTCTGCAGAACTGTTCCTCTCGTATATACTCACTTCTCTTTTCTCTGGCTGCAATTTACTCTTGTGCAGTAACTTTTTCTCCTTCTTAAATACATTACTTTGTCTCCGTCTTTAACAAAAAGACCAGTTATCCTCAGGGCAATCAGCCCCTGAGCTTGTAGGCAGGGGCAGGGGGCAGAATAGACCTCCTGCAATCCAGGAGGAAGTAGTTGGTGACTTGTTGTACCTCATAGACACCCACAAGTCTACGGGGCTGGATGGGATTCACCCAAGGGTACAGAGAGAGTTGTCAGAAGAGCTCACCAAGCCACTCTATCATTTATCATCAGTCCTGCTTAACCAGGGTGTTCCCAAACAACTGGGGGTTAGCTGATGTGATGCCCATCTACAAGAAATGTTAGAAGAAGGATCTGGGGAACTACAGGCCTATCAGCCTGGCCTCAGTGCTAGGGAAGCTTATGGAGCAGATAATCTTGAGTACCATCATGCAGCACATGCAGGATAACCACGGGATCAGCACCAGCCAGCCTGGGTTTAGGAAAGGCAGGTTCTGCATGACCCACCTGATCTCCTTTAGTGACCAGATGACCTGCCTGGTGGATGAGGGAAAGACTGTGAATGTAGTCTACCTGGACTTCAGTAAAGCCTTTGATACTGACTTCCTATGGAGAAACTGGCAGCCCAGGGCTTGGACAGGTGCATTCTTCACTGGGATAAAAACTGGCTGGATGGCCGGGTCCAGAGGGTGGTGGTGAATGGAGCTGCATCCACTTGGTGTCCAGTCACTAGTGGGGTTCCCC